>CM042223.1:14738497-14965997 GCA_023566465.1 Cottus gobio
ACGCAGGAGTGCCATCTCGTCCCACTCTGGTGATGTTGGAGGGGATGAGGTAGCTCGGTCCAGGGCTCGTGGTATCATACCTGTGGTCATGACGTGTCCCAAAGCTGAACATGGGTGCTTTGTTTTTCGTAGGGTCATGTTTACAAATACCTTCATGGAGGAAAAAAAGACAAATAAGGTTATAAAAATAATAATTGTGTTGGCGGTGGAAAAGGCTTAATGATGATGTGTGTCATACCTGTGAGTCCAGGCAGTGCATACTTGGGTCCTGGATTACCATAGAGGGCAGCTATGGGTCCTCTTGGCTTGTGGGGCCTCCAGGTTCCAACCCAACCCTCATCCTTTGACATTATCTTGAGATAAAGATGGATTGTGACCGAAAGCATGTTGAAGAGTTAGCTTTTAAGTTGTGAAGAAAAAGAACGATGCGCCCCTCTCTTGACATAGCGTTATATCCGACCCTCTCTTTAGAATTGTTAACAGGTCTGATGCTTGCTCTTAACTTGGTAAATATGTATTTAGATTACGTGCTGCAAATACCTGGGCCCATGTATTTCCTATACTTGTCACAGGCAGTTAAATCATGAATCATTCTGATAATTTCTGAAACTTACACTAGAACAACATTACACAGCAGGCAAAATGACTGCAGTACTCACTGTCGTTAAATCAAATAAGTTACATTTAAGGCAAAGTACATGGAATAGAGTAGAGACCTACTACTACTCGAAACATTTGTGGTTAAAGATTAACCAATGCACCAAAACCAGTGAACACATAATACACCCCGTAAAATAACAACTTAAAATAAATAGATTCATTATTTTACCTTATTTATCCTGATCCTGTGAGTCTCTCTACGTCAGGTTATGGGTGTCGTGGTCGGCTCCCTGGACCTCGACATGAGCATTGAACCCAAACACAGATTGTTTAGTGCTTGTCAACTTCACTATGACAACGTTGCCATGGAGACAACTTTCTGATGTTATGTGAATGTTAACAGCAATTGCCAAATTTGATTTTTTTTTTCACTGAAAACACAGCTGCAGATGGTGTAAATTATTTATTAGGCATGAAAGTCTGAACCAGGTTACAAAGTGTGCATATACTGTTTGGATTTGACCTGCGAGTACGAGGGAACAGTAGACTATTTATGAGAGAAATGAAACACGATGTTTGATCCCACAGTAAACATTGCATCGGTGTCATTATTGAATTATAATGTGGGGGCTTTACTTCAAGTAAAGCAAAGTACCAGCAAAAAGGATTAGAGTCCCACCCTCTCTTCGGTACACCCACCAGACTTGAAAAAAAAACATCTTTTTTGTCCACTGGCTTTGGACCAATTTTTACATTACATTTAGCTGACGCTTTTATCCAAAGCAACTTACATGCTATACAGTAAACCGTAGACACAGCAACGGTGAGCAATTAGGGTTAAGTGTCTTGCTCAAGGACACAACGACATGGACTACCATAGCCTGGGATCGAACCACCGACCTTCTGATTGAAAGACAGACTTCCTAACCACTGAGCCACAGTCACCAATTGTTCATTAATGCAATAAATGCTGGAAAAGGATAAAGCCTCAACATACACACATATATATATATATATATATATATATATATATATATTTGCACATGTATTGTGCAGAGTTAGTGGTATTGTCTGAAGAATGAGCAAAACAAAATTTTAGTGCCAGAGAGAGCTGTTGAGCTCTCTTTAGGCTGGAACAGGACCAGAGGAGATCATTATTACATGGGTTAGAAGTTATTTGATGTATCTAAATAAAATATGTAGAGACGGCTGGTGTGGATTACACATCTATTGTCTATTTGTTTGTATATATTTTGTCATGGGGAAGATATAATTAGAAGCCAAATCTTGCCAAAAACTAGTAATCTGCCTTTTTCACAGCCGATATTTGAACTGGTCATAGGAGGAAAAGCACACACCATTAACCACGGCTCTGTTCTCTTCAAGTGTTCCAGGAAGCCATGTGACAGTGAGCATGCACAATACCAGCATCCTGAATCTGAAGCTATAAATGTAAAAAAAGAGCCTACCACACCTTGATCTCCCACAATCTGGTGCCAAAGATGGAAAAACGTTTAAAATAAAACTGCTCTGTTAGCTTTTGTTTTCAGATAAGGACTCTTCAAAGTGTGCCGTTGGTGCTGCAGGCCCTCCTGAGGTGTGTGTAGTTGTGGAAGGTTTCTCTCAAACTCGCCTTCAGGATCTTCATCAAAGTTGCAAGACTTTCCATTTCCTCCTGGGGTTGCTGTTGATTTAAAAAAAAAAATGAAAAGTGTAATTATTGAACTACACACACACACACACACACACACACACACACACACACACACACACACACACACACACACACACACACACACACACACACACACACACACACACTCACACACTAACATATTTCATTCCACATGTCTCTTACCCTTGTAAGTGCTCGCACCAGTCGTTGCAGCACTGCATCCTCTCTGTGTGGACACAAGCTGGTCACGGTGCTCACACAGCTCAGTAGACAATAGATGGTGTGTCTCTGTGGCTGTAATAATGTTATAAATAACCTTTTTTAAAATCTTTGCCAAAGAGGTTAAAAGATTTTAAGTAGAATACTCAACAGTCAAATAATGATGAATTATCTACCTTCTTGAGCACGCTGAGAGACCTCCTGTTCCTCAAACTGCTCACATCCTCTGCACTCAGAACAGGCTCCTGGGAGAGGTTGGAAGAAACAGAGATAGGACTGAGAGAAAGATGCTTACCAGAGCACAGGACGGGAAAACTAAAATTCAACACTTCAAGGTGTATGTTTTGCCACTGACCCTCAACTTGTCCAGCCAGGTCCACAACAGACAACTGAGAACCTGAGGCTCTGACTCGGTGACCAGCAGAGCCCAGCCACAGTCACTGCTGTTCAGTTCCTCCTGGTGAAAAGGTGAGTGACATATGAAGTCGTGGCTTTTAAAATCTAAAAAAGTGACATGTTCTGATGTAAAATTAGGTTTGCACCCGTGTTTTTCACCTGCAGCAGAGCCGATCTTTGCAGGATGGTTTCTCCTCGAGGACCATGGTCTGCCATTGCCTTCGCGACAGCACGGGCGACTGAGGTTGGGCCAGGGTAACGTGGATTTCTGCAAAACTTTATATGACATGAATACTAAATGTTTTAAAGAATTCATATCAAAGCTTTATTTGCTAGCTACATTTTCTGATATTAAGAATCACAGTTACCTCAGTGATAGAGCTGCATTTCTGAAGGGCCTTTTTCACTGGGGAGCGAGACCTTTTAGCACAGTTGTTGTTTGTTGTCGTGCTAGATTTTGATATGTTCAGTGAATGAGATGCCTTTTTGGTGGTCTGGTGGCCTGATGGAAGTGTGGCAAGCATCGGACTACCGGGTCTCAGATCAGGTCGTATCAAATTCTGTACACACCATTGTCTCTCATTTCCAAGTGCTGGTGTCCAGTATGGACTCAACTCTATATCCTTCAGGACAACATGCAAAAAGAATTGACCAGTTAGATTTTACAGAAGACATTCAAAATCTTTATGTAATTGTAGACAAATAATGTGAAATTGGACCTCAATTACTGCGATCTTGCTGAGGTCAGAGTCGCTGTAGCTGCGTTTGTCCAACAGCACGTCTCTCTTCCTCTCCAAGAATCCCACGGGCTCTTCCCAGGAGGACACCGACCCTGAGCTCCCCCCGGCCCCCTTGTGACCCTCCCTCAGAAAGGGCAAGTGCTGTTTGGACACCAGGGTCTCCCTCACAGTCCTGTTCAGGGTCCTCAGTACTGACCTCTTCTCCAGCTCGGCCTGGATCTCTGGAGGAGCGAGGAGACCCAGGGCTAAGCAGGAGAGATGCACACACAGGAGGTACACCACCTAATGGAAGGACACATATGAAGAGGAGGTTATTTACTGTTCTCTAGTGCAGCCAGGTATGTTCAAGACAAAGGATTAATGTAATATAATTATGAGGTCCGGACCTTGGGTGTATGTCTGAGGGTGCGTGCCTCCTGGCCATGCAGCATTATTGCCTGTCGGTTTAGGTAGTGCTGCAGGGTGAAGGGGACGCCATGCCGCATGTTGAGGTCTGGGTATTGGGCCAGTTGTGTGCCAAGCAGGCGAGCGAAGTCAAACACCTGGCTGAGCTGCGCCCGGGTCTGGATAGAGCGTGGCCTTTTGATCCTTACGTAGTGGACGGCCTCACTCGGGCTGATGCGCAGGGTGTAAATCAGGTAACAGGCTATCAGGACACCTGAGCAGGAGCACGGGAGCCAACACACTCAATATGCATGTGCACAAGCTGACAGACACGGTGTTTATATGAACAGGAGATAGAGTACTCGTATTCCTACCTGTCCTGCCCAGGCCTGCATGGCAGTGCACAGCCACCCTTCCTTCCCTCACTGCGAAGGCCAAAACCTTCACCCCATCAATCATAGCGACGAGGGAGGACACACCGTAATCTTGCATCCCAAAGTTGTAAAAGTAAACTGCAAATATACCAATATGTAAACACAGGAATGCATTTAGGATCATATTGGACATTCATAAGGACAACTGTGTTTGTAGGCTATTTAATAATTTAGAAACACAGTACACAGTCTGCCAACCAGAACTTTGTTATTTGAACTTATTGGTGCAAACCACAGCTGTCTCTCAAAATATTTGAGCGTTGTTCAACGCTGTTTCTGCTTATTTACATTTCCTGCGTTGTGAGTGGTACAGTCTTTCATGTGGTGTATTTAGTGTATGAAGATCTCACTGTCATTGTCCATGAAGATCTGTGGAGAGTATGTGAAACCACTTCCAGGGTCAAGGGGAGGTCCACAGTGAGCATGCTCTCCAGGGAGCTGCATGTTGATGATCGATCTGATGTTCAACCTGGGAAACAGAGATGCATTATGAAGACAATGGTTGACGCTAGTGCTGTGTTTGTGTATCAAAAGTAAGATGTATTGTTATTCTAAGCATTATTGTCTCTCTCTCTCTCTCTCGCCGCCTGAACAGCGCCCACTAGTGGCATGTCTGCTATCAGAACAAACACCATAACAGTAGATACTAAATGTAATGATAGACAGCAATTCAATATCATACTAAACTTATGCTTGCACAACTATGTTGTAATTATGTTTACATCACACAATTTAAATTTCATTTAATAATAAATTACACGGGCATTTACACTTTTTGGGTAAATAAAAAGCAATGTCAGATGTCTTATCCACATTTTACTCAATAAAAGCAACAGCAGTTAAAAAAACAACATATTTCTCATCTAGATCCATTAACCACTTTGTTTTGAACTAATTACCTGTATGAGCACAAGGGGTTGTACAATGATAATGTGTGTGTCTTTTAAGCTCATAATTCCTACTACTACTCGTGCACATGCATACCCACACACAGACACACAGGGGAACAACACAAACATTACAGGAATAAGAGCGATTACCTTCGGAATTGTTCTATGATGTTGTACTTCTCAATTAGATGATTGGATGGTCGGGCCATGGCAATGATGTCATCTGTCACCCTGCAATAGGAAGACGTTCATAATTAGTAAATTGCCACTAACTGTGTTTTGCACATAACATAGCTGCATCTCTGCATCTCACCAGGAAGAGAAAAGGCCTCGGATGGCCTGTTGATTTAATTTCCAAAACTCTGGTCCTTCATAGCGGCAGTCTATTCCTCCGCAGGTCAGCAGACACAGGAGCTTGGGTGGGATGGCCTTCACAAGGTTCTCCCTGGCCTGTGAGTAGGAAGGCTGTGGCACTGGTACCAAGACTGACATCATCCTGCATCGAGGGAAACCCCAAGATCAGCTTGAGCTCCCACGCTGTGTGAAGGCCCACCTCATGTTACCTACTTCACACACTATCTGAGCTTTTGACAGATACAGCTTGTTAAACTGACATTTTCTGTAGTTGTGTAATGTTACTTCAGGTACTTGGAAAGAATATCAAGAATGCTGAATACAATGATGTCATATTCTATAAAATACAATGCAATTAACAGATTTTGAAACTTACCCTTTTGATTATGTTGGAAAGTGAAGCTGTTAATCCCATTTAATGTATTGCCAGGGTTTAAGAGTGCAGGAAACTGAAGAAAACAGTGCTGAAAACTGCAGGACACACATGTGACCCACCCTGCTGCATACGGATACACACTGCGTTGACCCAGCTCCAATAAGCCTGATTAGCTGTCATAAATACATTAGAAGACATTCACACATTACAGCAAGCCAATTATATAATGCTTATACCTTCACCTATAAATGCTGTATGAAGGTTCTAATTACCAGGCACCAGTTAGAGCTTCAGACATGATTTTGCTGAGATTGGGATGCAAAGACAATTTGAATTGTTGGTCTCAATAGGGTTAGTGTTTACTTTATAATAACAATTTAATGTTCATTCGCTGTCCACACATAACTTGTGGAAATAAACTTTAGTCTGGGTTTTTGTTTTTTTATCACTGACATGACATAAACATAGACACAATTACAAATCATCTTTTATACAGCATTCCATTCACCGTCCAGACTCCCATTTAGTAAACAACCATTTACTGACCATAACATGTTATAAAAAATACACAGAAACATATAAATGAAGATGCTGGAAGGTTCTCTGCATTTCTCGATCTTCCAGTATCAACAAAGACCCTCTGCAGGTCAGGTACGGGGGCTCATCACCTTGGTAACGCATCGCCTCTCCCTCCACGTGTTAGTTTACGCCTGTGAAAGAGCTCATTACAACTTATTTACCCACCACTCTTATGCAAAATAAGCTTGCTTACCTTTGGATATTTCCAACATGCAGAAACAGATGTTAGGGAGTATAGTGGTTTGAAAGTAATATTTAGCCAAAGACAAGCCAGAAACTATATATTTCTTAATAGACCTAAACACATTTTACACTTCTAATCAGGCAGTTCCTGATAGACGTTTTTTTAGTCAGTTATTATTAAACAAAATGTGAACTTAAAGCATTATTTGATCTAACCTGTGAATGAAGTAATACAATTGTTTTCAGTCTATTTTGAATGAGTAGGCTTGGATAAAATGACAAGTGCCTCAATGAGTGGACTCAAACGCAAATTAGTTTTAACATCGTCTTTATTCAGAGCTTTTTCTGTAAAATATTTTTCGGGAATAATTTTAAGAGTGGCATCTGCAAGCATAGGTTGGAATGTATACACACAAATAAACTAATAGAGATGGTATGCTTGTGTTTAAAGTATTTGCCTTCAGACAGTACAACAAACTCAAACAACAACAAACATGCTTCTTTACTGTGTCACACTGACATCGGTCGGTGTCAACACAGAAAAGACGCTTCCTTCCTCCTTTTAGGGTAAAAAGGACTTTGTTAGTGTGTCAGCAGAAATGAAAATTCTAATTAAATCCCGCTTTCATGCATGGTTGTTACAAAGATAAAGGTTAGAAGAACATAAACAGTATGAAACCTGGTCGATAGTGAAGTTAAGTTGCAAAGAAGCAATGTACAGGAACATTGCTGCACCTCAGCATACATTGCAGAACTAAAGGAAGTCTTGTTGCAATATTTTGTCTTTCAAAAACAAACCCGCCACTTGAGCACCTAATGAGTGAGCATAGCCTCAGAATGAGATATGAAAAGGATTAGTCAGATTTTGTGTTAAGAGGGACCAGAAGGCACAACATTCCCTTTGTATCCATTTACTGGGAGGCCATGTGGTTCCACACAACTAACTGGAAAATCGATGCAATCCTCATCCATCTCATTCTACGGGCTCCAGGTCTTTACAGAAATGAGTTGGCATGAGACGGTGCTGAAGAGCAAAGGGTCGGTTCTGTGAGAGGGTCAAATATCCAAGAGGGGTTCAGCTGAACAGCCCGAGGGAGCCGACAAGTTGTCCCTCACCAAAGCTCTAGAGACATATTATCATATCCCCCAAGTTCAAATAATGGCGTTAAGAAAGTCAAACAATTATACAAGTGGTCAATTACTGCAAATTTGGCTCAACAGGAGCAGAGGTGTCGAGTGAAAAAAACAACTTCCATTACTCCATTTATTGTTTCCATAAAATTTCCCTACACGGCCATTTGCTCATCATGTGAAATTACAAATTGTTGCCATGTAAGGGTTGGGGAACAGAAGGAGAAAAACAGACTGTATCAAGAGATAATATGGTAATTAAGTTGATAAGAAAAGGGAAACAAATGTGATATTACAATTTCCCAAAGATGATTATACATTGTCCACCAGCCTCATCCTTTTTGTGAACATTGGTTCTGGAAGACCAAATGTTTCTGGATTGAATGTCTGTGCCTTCATTCCTGTCCTGTGGCGTTCAGCCTCTTTCTCTCTCCGTCAGGCCGATCCTTCTTTAGTTGGACAACTCTTTGGATAGCCAGTCCAGTCCTTCATACAGCCCAGAGCCCTGGGTAGCGCAGGTTGACTGAATGTGCCACTGTGGGGTGAGATATTATACGCCGTGAATTAGGTATGAGAAAGATATGAATGGAACTCTACGCATCAATCTTGCTGCAGGTGTAGGGAGCATGTTTAGTCGGTTTACTTACATTTTTGTTGCGGAGGGTCTGTAGGCCAAGTTTGTCTGTGAGCTCGCTGACTGATAAGGCGTTGGGAAGGTCCTGTTTGTTTGCAAACACCAGCAAAACAGCATCTTTCAACTCATCCTCATTCAACTAGAGAGGGGGAAACAGATTAGAACATCAGCTCCAAGATTGCAGAAACCGATCAAAGAGCGATATTATTCATTACATACATTTACAGAGAGATAATATTCTTAAATGACCTGGAAGTCTAAGTACCCATGATACAAGCGCTTCAATGCTTCCTTTCTTATCTTCTTAGTCATCGGGGCTCGTCCTTTACAAAAGTAAAGGACGTATCAATGTCCCACAATGTCTTGCAGCAGTAGCATTTAAAACGACGCACGATTTGGCTGCTTATAATATTAAACGATCAACAAGAGATCATCATTGATAAAGTCATTAGTTAGTAATTGATATTCATGTTGATAAATATGAGTGGACATGCGGGTGAGCAACCATTTGAAATGTAACTGCCATTTTGTTTCACTTTTGTGTCTGGTGCTAGCAGGTGTATACACTACATTTATTTATATATATATATATATATATATATATATATTTATTAAGATCCAAGAAAAAGATCCAAGAAAAGTGGTAAGTTTAATTCTTTTCTCTGACAATATGTTGGTGACTCGTCAATAAGTTGACTACATCTATTGTAATGGGTTATGTTATTAATACTGAGGACGCACAAAACAATTATGAGGATTCAGGCTATTGGGCACTTCTACCGTTGATGTGCTCAGAAGAATTTAACATTAATCCAATGATTCAAAATCCACGAGCTAGCCCTTTAGTTTGATGAAATATCTTCGTCAACAACCATATTTTCTATGACTAAGACAACAAGATCTACCATAAATTCAAACTGCGAAACCTTAGTTGTACAGTCTTACCATTTTTAGTCTGCCACTTAACTCTAAATATCCAATCTAACACTAATCTATCTAACATCCAATAAAGAAGGAAAAAAGACAAAACAATAAAAACTTAATCAGAATCTCTCTTATTTATCATCACCTTCTGTTCTCAAACACACTGCGTCCTTCGGGCCGTCAGTTCTGACAATTGTTCCAAAACATTGCATAAAGTTTGGGGCTTGTTTTTAGTTTGTGTGGTTGATTAAATGCATGATTTTGCATGTTGGGCTCTCTGGCGGCTCTGATGACGGGCCGATGCGCCACTAAAGAGTAAAGTCAGGAGGACTTCTTACAGGTTCTGCTTTTCATCAGACATTGGTAAAATAAAATATTTCATGACATAACTTTACCTGAAATGACAAGATAAAGATTTTTGCTAGATTGACTGAAATATTCAGTAAATTCATTACACGCATTCATTACAGGACCAAGACCAAATAAAAAAAATAGCTGACAAAATTAGGAGAAGGGCTTTTTAACTCATAATAACTCAAATTAGATTAAAATAGTGACTCAACCGTTACTAAAACAAATAAATGTGTTTGTCTAAAGATTAAAACCAAGACTAAATGTAAAATAGCTGCTGGGCTGAACATAAAACAAACCTACCATCTTTGTGAGCTCCTCTGAAGATTCTGCCACTCTTTCTCTGTCATTGCTGTCCACCACAAAGATGAGGCCCTAGATGAAACAAAGTTGTTAGTTTTCCTTTTTTTCAGTTTAGATGCTGAGATATTGCCAATTATTGAATATGACAGGTTGGGAAAGAAGAAGTATTTGTGATGAAATTTGAAGATGCAATTTTCCAATCTTTCATAAACAATTACATAGCTTGGCTGATGCAGGACTGATCTGGGTAAATACAGGTACAGGAGGAAGCGCAACAATTGTATTCCTTTATTCAATTAAATAGAATATTTCTAAAATAAGTAACAAGCTACATAAAACAGTATATGCTTGTAGTTAATGTAACATTAAACTCATTTACATTTTCCAACAGCCCAGAGCAGCCAGAGGAAAACAAACATTCAAAAGAAAGCCCTCCTTCAAACATGTGCTGCCAAATACTTGTTGAAATAAACACACAAGTTTAAATAATGTTGTAATTACATGTAATGTAAATAAAGTTAAGTGGAATAAAGCTTCAGCATTATACTTTGACAAGAGTACTGAGTTTAACTGAAACAGCTTTACTTAGTGATCTGAGTAGACGTATTTGTGAATTACGTACTCCCATTTCACTATATCAAACATGGGCTGAACCCATGGTACCGGGGCAGAAGCATTCATACCTGTGTGTTCTGGAAGTAATGTCTCCAGAGGGGTCTGATCTTGTCCTGGCCACCCACATCCCACACAGTGAAGCTGATATTTTTATATTCTACGGTCTCCACATTGAAACCTTTACATGGGAAAGAACAGCGACAGATCCTTATAGCATCGTACACACAGTTCAATGACTCAAACATGTTGAGGTACACATCAAACGATCAAAAGGACCACAAGTGAACTTCAAATAACTGAGTGTGTCTCTTACCAATGGTTGGGATGGTGGTCACGATTTCACCAAGCTTCAATTTGTACAAGATAGTTGTTTTTCCGGCAGCATCTAGCCCAACTACAAAGGAAACGTGATTAATATCCACGTTTTACCAATTAGTATAGCAACTAAATATACATTTACTTAATCGAGAACGTGGGACTCCCTAACTACCCGGAAACAGGACTGAAAATGAACACACAATGACACCCATCACACGTCATAAGGGGATAGTCAGCGTCAACGTTACCCAATAACAAGTTGGACAGTAGAGAACAGAAAACGCCATAACGAGTTGCCGTCTAACAGGTTTAATCAATACAGAATATCCTTATGCATTTCAAATAGATCAATACATAACTATTATATCCCAACTAAGCTAGATGTAACGTGACGTTAGGAAGTGGTAAAGCATACACTTGGCCATTGCGGCCAAACCATCTTTTCTTACAAGCTAATAAAATAAACAGAAATAATAATGAATTATATTTGAGCCGTTTTAGGAGGAGAAAGTCGTCGTTTTCCGAATACATTGCCAAACTTCTTTAGAAACACTCGAATGCACTGTTAGGGTTAACCGTTATAAGCTAGCGAGCTAGGCTAACTACTTCCCTAGCTAACGTTAAAGCTACAAGCCGAACGCCTCGCTGGCGTTATTAGTTCACTCACCCATCAAAATCCTCATTTGCTTTTTGCCAAACATCCGATCAAAGATCGACGAGATAGTGAGCCCCATAACGGCTCGATGATGTTTGAATATATAGTGTGAAAGAAGCACAGATAACGGTCACAGCAACACCGACGTGTGATAGTTTTACACTGATCCGGTTATAGGACACTGCCGAGTGCCACGTCCGGGCCAACGTGGAATCCATGACGTCATCAGTTTGAATCAACTTTATCAACACACGTCAATGGCTGTGAACATTACGTTTTCAAGTGCATTGTGTTTTTTTTATGTTTAAATGCACATTCAAGCTGTTCTCTTAATACAATATACTTTGTAGTCCGTCTTCAACACTGAACAAATTATTTGGATGTTTTTTTAACGCTAAAAAGTTGTGTTCATCACGCTGTGACATGTCTGTTTCATGCCACTAGATGTCACTGTAACGCAGACGTTTATCAAAATAGAATGCAAGCTGTGTTACATAGTTTCCCCCCTTGTGTATTACATTACATTACATTTCATTTAGCTGACGCTTTTATCCAAAGCGACTTACAATAAGTGCATTCTACGGTTACAAACAAGAATCAGAACAACAAGAATCATGAGAGACAGTGTGTGTCTAGAGCTCTGTGTTATTAATTCAATACTTAACAGAGCAATTCTCATGACAGTTGATGCATGGCAGCCTCTAACAATGAATGTCCAAATAGTGGGGAGGATATTCTGTCTCATAGTTTTAATTTCTTGAAAGACTGGTGGTAAAACCAGGAAAGTCCCATTCCGCGGAGGGATTTCCATTTCAAAGTGTCGCACTAAGCACACACTCAAAGCAGGTGGAGTCAAAACAGTAGCATGTGACAAGGTGTGGACTTTTATAAAGGTGTGCTCTTACAAGAAATCATATTTTCACAAAGACCTGCTATGGAGATAGGTAATTTAGCTTTGCCCAAACGGAGAGTGAGTTTTGAATAGACTGATTATTGGAAATTCATCATGGAGCTTAATGGTATACTAAGTGGATATCAGGTATGCACTTACACTTAATAGCTTATTTTTCTGTGAATGCTTTAATTCACTGAAATTGATAACAGCTCCTTTGAATGAAAACTATTAGGATGGAAATAATATGTACATTTCTGGTAACATATTTTAACATATTTTTCTTTAGATTGATGTTCTCTCTACTGAGTACTTAGTGTCACTCACTCTCAGGTAAAATGCTTTCTGAATGAAGAAGAGGCGGGAATTCTCTTTCTGGCTTTATTTAGTGTTCCTATATGTCTGTTCTATTAGGAATATTACCACCATGTAAATGTAATGAGTGTTCAGAACTGAGTTGTGGTTCAAGATGTAGTTGCTAAAAATGTAAAACGTCCCTCAGTGAACTCAATTCCCCTGCTGCTGTGTACTGCTCAGTTTACGAGTCCCTCAGTTTATAATACTCATATGTCTAATTAACCACAGTGTCATTGGGAGTTTTTCTGTCCTGGTGGTTTCCATGGTGAGATGGAGGCACCTACAAGAACAGGTGAGTCAAGTTGTTTGTGCTTATGTATTTGTGCTGCTGTATGTTGTGTGCTTGCTCAATAAGAACAAATATATATTAGTTTTTGTTTCAGTGCAGAGAATTTGTTGATTTTTGTCTTCTTATGCATCTCACAGTTTTTTTTGAGCGAATCAGCATCCTTTAACTTGTGGAATCCTCTTCCATCACACATACACACAAAAAACACGTACAAAACATTCAAACCTTAAGAAATGGCTTTGTTGCCAATCAGGTGTGCAAGCATTACTATAGTCTGTCCTGCCTGCTTATTTGGTGTATATGTGCATTTGTCTTGTTTAGTGTTGATGTATTTTGTGTGCCTCCAGTGTTTTATATGTGCTTATACTGTAGGTACACTTTTCTTTCACCTACGGTTGCACTGTTGATTAATGTACATTGTCCCTGCAAAATAAACAAATACAATGTATATGTATTTGTTTGCAGGTACACCTCCTGGTGCAGCTCGCCCTGGCCGACCTCCTGGCTGCTCTGATCCTGATGTCCACCAGTGTCATGAACAAAGTGAGCGCTGACAACAGTGTAACCATCTGCCAATACAGCCTGCCGTTGTCACTGGTGAGAAACAGTTACTTTCACTTTCTTCGTCCTCTTAGTGTAAATCATTTACACAATGTTTCTTGGTGGGAGGAGGGTCAGGGCTGAGCTTTAATCTTCTTAAACTAAACAGGGACGTTGAGAGAGGCTTGGGAAAATACCTCCACTTAGATTTTGGTAACTCAGGGTTCAAGGTCAGATCACTATTTCAGTGTCTGATCACATCACTACAGTTACTTAGGATTGTAACTGAGACTGAGCAGTACACTAAGTACAGTTTGTTCATTATATTGCATCTATAAAGCAAAGGGGTTGGCAGTTTTGCTGCTCTGTCATGCCACAGAGATAAGAATTATGGGGAAAGTAGATATTGATTTTACTCAGTTTCATTCAGTTACGATTGTGGCTTTCTTTCAAAATACAGATATGAACAATATTTAGACTTTTAAAGTAAAATATTTATTCAAAGAAAAATGTCAGGTAACATTTCTGAATAGGTGAACATTTAGTGACCCCTTGCCTAAATTGAATATTTTCATTCGTTAGAGTGATGTTCTCAAACCCCAATTTAACCTCTTCATTAATGAAGTAGGACAAGCACTTTTGTTTTAAACTGATGGATCACATTTAGATGTAACACCTGAATCAATGCAAACAAAAACCTGTTACATCACTTTATATAGTGCTGCTATAAATTGTTATCCTTGAAAGTTTCATATCTGTGTGTTTGTCCACTCTGTTTCAGACATTTTATTTCATTTCATTTCTGCTTGTGGTGGTTTACGCATGGAAGTCAAAGAACGCAATCCAAGGGTGGAGAGCAAGGCCCACCGAGGATGAGGGGGTGCAGGTGAGGCCTCCAATGCATGTGTGGATTATAGTTTGAACAAAAACAGTAAGAACAAATTAAATAATGTAATTCTCCCCATCTATCTGGCTTACAGAGTCGGTGTAGAAGGAAAATAGTCGCTATACCTGTTTATGCCATTGTTTGGTGAGTTTGTTTACAGTGTGCTAAAACTTCAATTACTTTTCCAACAATTTTGGACGTCATCTTGGTGTTCACAATTTAAATTCTGTATCTCTGTGTTTCCAATATCACAGGTTGATCCCCATCACAATGTACTTAGTATACGTGTTCACTCCCTTCTTGAAATCCACCCCGCTGATTCCAGTCCCTGACAGATCGATTGTCGGTAATGATACTAAATACTGCACCAGGTGAGCACAGAACTTTTATCATGAACTTACTCTAAAGTCACTGCTTTTAAATATATAACAGAAGTGAAACAGGTCTGTTCAACCTTTTCATTTTATTTTCATAGTTGTATTTTGTTCTTGCATGTCTGGAGGGATTCCTGCTCTGATGCTGTGAGTATAAAACTCTCTCGACACTTTTTTAAACCAAAAGACTCTTTGTATATACATTCACTTTAATTTGCAGTGTTTTAATTTAAAAGCCTTTGTTTTATTAGTATTTCATTTTACTGTATTTGATTGACATTGTTATTATCAAATTATGTCTTTATAGTTTGCACTGTAATGTGTCTAAGCTGTGTTTATTTTCTTCCCAGGAGAAAATTCATGACACTTTCATCAGAGGTTTTCTTTTCGTCATTGTGATATCAGTGATGTTGTCATCACTGGTATCTGTTGCTGTAAGTAGCAATCATTTGACATTTACAGTTTTCTGTCAATATCGTTATGACTTGTAATTTTACAGTGCTCTCTAAAGCCTTGAATTAAATATTTACATGTGTGTGAGACAACTGTTATCATTTTGTTTCTTGTTTCAGGTCATTTACTATCAGATTGGTAAATGGTATGAAAGACATGAGCAGGAAGGGCTATTTCCTGTGGAGGGAGATGGCCGTTCAAGAAGGAGATTCAAAAGAGAGTTTTCTACAGCAAGAAATATGGTCATAGTCATCTTATTCTGCTGGACACCAGGTACACACACACACACACACACACACACACACACACACACACACACACACACACACACACACACACACACACACACACATATTTAAATCTAATGTACCCCTTCCTGCTGTAGCTCTTGTCCTCATCTTGCTGTCTACCCTGATGATCTGGACAAACATTGAACAACGCAGCCTATTTGGTATTTATATGATACAGGTATGTGTCAGAAGAGCAAGAACCTAAATGAGAAAATTAAAATATCATCTGATGTCTGAGTTTCAGATTACATAATCTTTATTTATTTCAGGCTGCAAGTGTGTCACTGCAAGGCTTCCTGAACAGCATGGTTTACGCTTGGGGACGGCCCAACTTCACGGAGGCCGTTCTCGGGGAGAATACACCGCTGGTGGCACACCAACGCCTGGCCTTCTTTGATGAATCACTGGGGGGCTTGTTTTGATTGTTGAGTCTAAAAGTGCTGAGAGACATTTGTTGTGCTCCGGAAACAATATACTGGCCTGAGACAGACTGACCACATGCCTGCACACTTCATGACTTCATGTCAATCTAGACTGAAACACACATGATTTCATTTGGGCCTCGGATTAAAAGAAATAGAAGAGAAAGATGAAGGACACACAATGACTGTTTAAAAAGTGTTTTTCTCTTCAGGTGCAGATTTATTTCAAGAATTTAACAAAGTCATTGTGTGTATACATGGGGACCAAAAGGACTTCTGGATGAATTGTAAAATTGTGTTGTATTTATTTAAGTGCTATTAATGTATGTCATTTAAAAAAAAAAAAATGCTTTCCAAGTGTTAAATAATTGACTTGTTGTGAGACAGTCCCTCTGCAGTTCAAGACAAGGATGAAAAACCGGTTATGTTGCATAATCTGCTTTCACCATTGTGTCCTTTCAGAAACATGTGTCGCTTGTAAAATAACAGAGTTCAGTCTGAGGAGCATTTCAGTTGGAACAGTGAGGAATGCTGAGTTGCTGCAGAAAAGGAAGGAACACGTCTGCCTTGTCATGTCTGTGTGCAACCATAAATGTATCTCATAAAGAATATTGTGTAACTGAAGTCACATGTCAGCTTACATGTTCTTGTTCAGTGTTCACACGCACAAGGATCAGTGCACTTTCACGTTATTTTATCCTAAACTACATGGTCATGTTGAACTAATGATTGACAGACTGCAGGTCACCCTGTTGGTGCTTGATTACCTGACTCAGTCATTTATCTACTGTAAAGTCAACTTTATTTTCACTTTCTTTGTTTCAGGTCACAGTCGCCTACATGAGGTTGACGCACACACTAGAGTTGTACTTAATGAAGTTATATGAGGCGAGATGTGTACAAAATGATTTGCCTGTTTAGTAACACATTTTTGTTGTTTTTCCATTGTGTTCATTATGAATTCATTAGGAACAAAACCCCTTGTGTGGTAGGTTTAGCTATTATCACAGGGCTAACTGTTGAGTTGTTTTACTATAATAAAAAGCCATGCAGCATGCATCACCTGAGCCTGTTGATCTACTTTTCATTTCTTTGGAACAATCCTCTGATGTGGTCCAGATATGATAAAAATAATGACAGTGCACCAAAGTTTCACTAAAAACAGCAACACTCAGCAGATTTACACAACCTGGGAAAGAAAGAGATTTTACAAGTCTTGTTTCTATAAACATAAGGCCAATTTGGATGCTTTTGAACAGCATAGTACAAGTACAAGCCATTCTGAATGCTCATTTGACACGTATCAGCTGTTTGTTCTGATGTATTAATTATTATTGAGCATGATGGGGCGCATGGCCATAAACAGCATCCATAATGCAGTGACAATAGTGCATGTTCATGTTTGTCTCTGTGTGTACGCGTAGTTGCTCCATTAATTATCTGCCCAGTGAATTTTCTGAATACGACGAATGAACCCCACAGAATTGCTCAGTATTCTGCAAAGGCTTTGGCTTAGAAATCACTTGCTGGATTTCTGAATGTGTTTTGTCCTCCGGCTCCGAGGTTATCGAAGTAGTCTGGCACAATGAATCATGTTAAAAGCAGTTGTCAAAGTGTACACTGTCCACTGTGGATGTGTTGTTCTGGGGGAAATAAATGGCAGGAAAGGATCTCTAACTTAATCAGTTTAAAACCTTTTCAAGGTCTGTTTTTTATTTATTTGTATCTCCATTAGACAAGTTAAAACCCCGGTCATTTAATGCTGTGTCTACAGCCAAAATCGAAAATTAAATATAAGGTTAGACCTTGCCAATGCCAAACAGTCTGGTGCTTTTGGTGGTTATACCACCAATACAGCCAAAATCGAAAATGAAATATAAGGTTAGACCTTGCCAATGCCAAACAGTCTGGTGCTTTTGGTGATTATATAATTATACTACTTATCATTAAACTGACAATTATAAGGGAAGTTCCAACCAGCACACCTTTAAGAAGATTCCTGATCAGCAGACACACCTGCTGACTCGAAGGCATAACCAAAATAGGTGGTGAAATGTACACATATATCCTTTAATACAGGGAATGAGAGATTAAACGGAAACTGAGAGGTGTTTTTTACATTGTAACCACACTTCCTTAAAACATTTATTCAGATCCTGAACACCGATTGAAAACATTTTCCAACAAAATCTATTTGCTTTACAGTAAAATGTTTTTAACAAAATACATTGAAAACAAGAACAATACACAGCACAATCGGTCTTCACTTTTACACTGATCACAAATACAATAGCAGCCCCCTGTCAGCTGTTTCAGTGTTGGAATAGAGACGGCAGTGCTCAAGTATCTTGAATTATTTTTTATCCTGAAGAACTGCTTGGTAACAGACTCTGTGTTTCCCAACCTCACTGTGAAGGAGGCGAGTGAAAAAAAGAGAAAGATTGACCCCAAATTGTGACTCTGATTGAAAAGTTGTCGCTGCAATATTTACAATGCCAGCCTTGTCTTTTCTTTTCAGAAGTCCATAGACAAGGATCTTTGCTGGGCCATTTCATAGTTCCCTCTTCGGCTTCCTGCTTTGCGTACATACACATCATACCTTCCATCTTGCTCCTCCTCTTCGTCCTCTTCCATCACTCTATCCTGCCGGCCCATCGCTCTATCCCCCGTACCATGATGGCCTTGCATTCGTCCTGGTTTCATACTCGGCCAGCTCTTCTTCCGCATACTGCTGTTCAAGTCCCTGGAGGGTGGTAATGAGCTTTGAAGGTCCTCTCTGAAAGGGGGAAGCTCCAAGGATCCTCTGCCTATGTCATGTGCACCTTGACCGGCTTTGACGGAGTTGACAGAAGCCTGAGAGCCACAGTGGTGTTCGTGAATGCAGCGTGAGCCGGATGAGGATCTCCTGAGCGCCTGCAGGGACTGGAGTTCTTCTGATAACTCCCCAAGGTCCCCAGACATATCCTAAAAGAGATAATGTTGTTACGAAAAGAAAAATCGCCATGTGCAGCTAATAATGTATCAAAGTATTCAAACTAACCTTGTCTCTGAGAGTAAAGAGTTCATAATGTGGAGGGTCAAACACCTCCTGGAGGTCGTCTCGGTGGAACAGGTTATTCTTACGTACCAACACCTAATCAATACCAAATTATAATTGAACACACTTAACTTTTTTTTTAACCATTTCTACACCGATATTTTGTCACTAAATAATACAAATAACATTTCTATATATTACCTTCTTTCGTGGCTGTTTGACTTGCACCAGGATGGAGACAATGAGGAGCAGTAGCACCACTCCCGTAGACACACAGATTACTGTCCCATGAGTCTTTGTAATCTGGTGAAAAACACCTTTGCTCTTTTTCTCTGGATGATGGATATGAAGAGTGACAAGGAGAGATAAAATATGAGAGACATTTATCGTCGCAGAGAGTACCTCAGTCAATTACTTGTTGCCATTCCCATCAGGACGTTCTGTATCTTTGGTTGCCAAGGACAATTCAGAGCCTTCACTAAAAGCCAGTTTTACTGATAAATAGCCAATCCAATCAATTGAGATGCTTGAGAGCCACCAAGCAGCCAAAAGGCCTTAATGGTCTTTTTCCTGGAAAGGCGTCAAAGACGATACGGTCATGATTTTCCTGCTAAGAGGACATTTGGAGAGGATATTCTGTACTGTCCAACATTCACCAATATGCTTTGTGGAATCAGGGAGACAAATAAAAGATATCTGAGCAAAAGAAGAGAGAGGAGCCTGTCTGGGTGTCTATTTTAAAGCCACAGATCCTCAAGCAGGTGTGACACGACGGAGACTTACCATATTACATAACGCTACACAACAGATTTTAATACAGCACAGCTTTGCACAGATTGTCTAAGATAGAATTGCAAAGTGCTTTGGTGCAACGGGAGTACCTTTGCAGTTGCTTTCATCCCAGGGAAAGACACAGTTTTGTATGCCGTTGCACACCAGAGAAGTGTTGACGCACATGTTACTGTGGCAAAAGAATGCGCTGCCTAAACAGGGTGCTGAAACACAAACATGTGTATCAGTATGTGATGCCAACAGAGCAGGTCATAAAACAGGAAAGTCTTATAATTATCATTTAAAATGAAGAGTATTTAAATATTTATAAGGGTTGCAAACACAGGACTTTCCCCAGGAGACCAGTGTTTGTGTCCCATGTGAAACCACAAGTAAATGTTGTCTTCAGGCTTGTTATACAATGTTGTGTAAGAAAGTGCGCTCGGGGCGGTTGTTATGCTACAATTTAAATACACAAAACATGATATTTCTTCTCACCTTAACCAAGTGGTTTTGTTGCTTAGACTGAACCAATTGTTTCAAAACATTAACCACAAGGCACTGTGTGTTTCTGCAAGAGTGTAACAAGCAGGATATTAAACATATGTTTGGTTCAGAAACATAAACATTTAACTACTCCGTGGTTTGCTGAAACATACAATGCCAGTATTTCTTTCTAGTGGGTTGGATTCTTCATACAACTGCTATTAAGACAGCTTTACTCTTTAAAAAGTGCACATCCTGTCCACACTGTGTGCTTGTCACAGCTGCAGAAACTAAACAAAAAGGACAATGGCAAAAATGTCAAATGACAAAGGTTAAGAATAATCTGAAGGGGAAACTCACGGTCTGCAAAAGAAGTGAAGAGCATCCGGAAGCGGCTGAGACGGCTCGTCTCATCAGCCCACATCCTCACTACTCCCACACCGGTGTCCAGCATGATGTCATTAGCTACTGTACTACAAAACTTGGCCTGCAAGAAACCACACACCATTTTCTGGTACAGTTTTGGATGTGTAGTCTCATTGAGGCCAAGGTCTGTAGAACAGTTGCAACTTCAAATAATTTAATTAAAATGAGCATGTATGACAAGGAAAAAAAGATAAACTCTGTTGTGTAGCAAAAGGAGAGAAAAACAGAGTACAATGCAATACAATGTGCAATGAATACACTACGTCGTATTGAGGTACTTTGATGGTACAGGCTGCAGTAGCACAATGTATATTACATGTGTTATAAAATATATTACCTTTAAGTCCTCAATGGCATTACTGCCATCATAAACAGCCACAAAGTTCTTCTTACATTCATTTGAGTTTTCCATCTGGTATTCCAAGAATCGCAGGTAAATCTGGAATAAGCAGTGAGGAGAGATGTTCAAGCCGTTCCTTGTATTTCACTTTGCTAGAAGACGACATGACGTTTGAAGGCATCTCTGCATTAAAGGATCAAATATAAATAATTGCGGGCTAACTTAACTGTATGTGTACTCATGTTGAGTGTTATGAATACATACGTTTTCTTTTATACATCGTGTGCACATATGTTAAGCTGTGGATTTACTGTCAGGGAATGTTAAATAATAAACACTTAGAGCGCATTTCTGTGGTTTTAAAGAAGCAAAGCTTATTCTGCTGTTGTGCATAAGATAACTTGCCATACCCTGTTGTTCGTAGGGGCTCGTATAGTCCAGATGCAGTCCACTGCCTGGTCTGGCTTCACTTTATACTCCTCCTCCACCTGACTGGAACGGATCAATCCGTCAGCCCCAGTCAGCTCAAACTGACAATCTGACCCACGGACAGTGACAAGAGGAAGATAAAAGGAAAACAGATGATTGGAGTCGATGGTGAAAGGAAGCTGCCGGGACGTTGCATCACATTTTTTTAATCTCAAGATACAACAAGCGGTGTGGTTGCACTACCTGGGATGGGGTTTAAGAGTCCTCCCACGTGCAGATGAAACTCAGGATCTTTTGAGGGAAATCAGTGGAAGTACATATATTTGATTTGCATTAGATCAAAGCATTATTTGCGAAGACTGGAAGAACATTCATAAAGTTCCAGGATGGTATAGTGAGACAATTTCAATACAAGGATCAATAAAACCCTCCCATTGTGTTTTAATCACCTGCTGTAAAGCTGTACTGGACCTGAAAGCCACTCCCCTCCAGCTCTTCATCACTGAAGAAGCGGATCCAC
Source organism: Cottus gobio (assembly GCA_023566465.1). Lineage (NCBI taxonomy): Eukaryota > Metazoa > Chordata > Actinopteri > Perciformes > Cottidae > Cottus > Cottus gobio. The sequence goes on from CM042223.1 coordinate 14,760,771, forward strand.
ATGAAGCGTCCGCTAGAGAGCACGAGTCCAGGACTGGCCGAGCCACAGAAGCGATTGATGAGTGGTGAGAAGCTAAAGGGGCCGTCCCGCACCTCGATGTGGTCGAACCGACACTCAAATGACGCTTCGATGTAGAAGGTCTGATCAAACAGCAGTTCTATCCGCTGGCGGGGCAGGGCTGAGGGAAGCAGAGCGATGCATCACATCCACACAGATGGGATTCAGGGATATAATGCTACCAGAGAATGGACAGCGCCGTGAAAAGAAATTGCTCGTACTTTAGACCTTTTTAACCCCATTTAAGCCCCAGCCATGTCTCTCAAAAATTCTGAATGGTTTTGCATACCCATACTAAATACAGAATATCTCCTCAACCACAAGGGTTGGTTGATGATAGAAAACAGGAAATACATGTTTTTTTTGTGCAAATTTTAATTATGCATATCATCACTATAAAATATCACTATGGGTTAAGAGTATCTCTGCAAAGTATGACTAAATATTTCGTGAACCGTAGGTTTAGGTCTGCTGAAAGCAAAAATGCCCTAGCTTTCTTCCTGAACCTTGGACGCCTCTGGTTCCACAACAGAGGGGTTCTGCTTAAGCTGATGCACCAATAAATACCAAGCAAGGCTGTGTGTAATATCGTTTAATCCATAATTAAGTCATATTTCAGATTTTTGTCTGGAACACAATGCAATGTGGTTGATATATTGCTGAGGCTTTGTCTCACAATGGATTTATGTAGGCTGTAAGCTTTCCAGAAAGGTAATCATTTGCGGCATCAAGCTAGGGATATGTTATGAGAAATGTATATTTCCATAACTTAGGGAGCTCTCTCTCTTGAGTTACATTTATGGTTTATGCTAATATTTAAAATTGACTTATATGCTCTTGTAAGGCCAGTCTGTGCAGTTTTCTTTGCTATGTCACATCAGTGGCTTTGGTATCAATTCATGGTAGTACAAGGACTTGGAGAGTGAGGAAGAGCTCTTGATGAAGAATTCAGGCCCCATTTTTGGTCAGGTGACCATATAAGGACAACTTTAGCATTGGTCAGTATTCAAACACAGAGAATAAATACTGAAATAACAATAATCCAAACCTCAGTGTAACCAAGACTAAAAATACAAGTGTTATTTTGTTCCAGGGATTCCCTTTAATTTCCATCAGAGGGATCTGACCTAATGTAACATCAAAGTTAACAACATTTACAGAAACTAAACAGGAGCTCAACTTTTTTAACAGCAGTGAATAGATCAGGCTCAGTTGTTGGTTACCTTCCAGTACATACAGGCACTCCTTGTTGGCAGGGTATGTTTTCGGGTAGTTTGGGGAACTGAAGGCACCACCTTCTGTGTTTCGTACCCAGTTTCCACATTGATGAGATTGCTGCGGCCGTTGCGGACTAACCCCTTTTGATTCTGCATCTCCATCTGTATGAAAGCCAAGAAGTATTTAATAATATAAACATTATTTGTACAGTTGATGATACAATGTGAAGACAATAGACATCCTTGAGTCAACTGGATAGCTCATTGTGCAAAAAGCTTCAGTGAGCTTTAATTAAATTAAATATTTGATGAAAACTAGGTAATTCACCCCAAAATATGAATACATATGTATTGTTGTGGTGTGAGTTGCCTAGTTTTGGAGACATTGACCATAGAGACGTCTTCCATCTCTCTAAAATAATAGGACTATAAGGCGCTCGGCTTGTGGTGCTCAAAGCGCCAAAAAATGCATTTTAAAACCTCAACAGCAATGTCTCTTACCAGAAGTTCTGACCAGGTTACTCAAGTCAATCCACAGACCTTGTTGTGAGCAGTTTCATGTACACGAAAACAGTCAAGATGGATACATAGCACTACATTTAAAAGGAAAATGATGTATTTTTGATTTTGGGGTGTCCCTTAAGTGTAGTTCCTCTATCAAGGGAGTGCAGTGAATGTATCAATCTTACCTTTAGTCTTTTGTGCCAGAGCAAATCCTTCCTCAAGAAACAGGAGAATAATCCACACTGCAAAAGAAGCCAGTATTGTGTGAATTAGAGCACATTCAAGGAATAAAGGAAATAGAGAGAGCTTAGCAGGATTTGTGTGTCTGTGCTTGGTGTCTCAGATGAATCCCTGAATGTAAACAGGTCAAGCAAGTGCAGTTCAAAAGCTCGACAGGGGGAGAATAAGGACACACTGCGGGGACCATCTGCTTGCCTAACTCTTTCTCCTATTTGTACATCCTCCTTTTCCCCTAAGGTATGTAACGTGGACGAGAGGAAGGAACTGTTGATAATCTGCTGTCTTATCTGAAATAAATAAGGTCTCATGAAGTCATATTTTGAGGCATTTGTGTCCATTACATAAAATGACCTAAATAGAGCATCTAACCTAAGGGCACTAAATTGTTTCTTTGAGTTTTCACCAAAGTGGCGTGTTGACAGGTTCCTGTGAATGTCCACCCACAAGCTGCAAGGCATACAAAAACATCAGTTATCATATAGGCTGTTATATGTGACTGCGAGCTTGTGCATGAGGGAAGTGACTAGTTTGAAAGACATTTTGCCAAACAATAGCTGGCATCTGGCACCAAATGTTGCATCAGTTCAAATTGATGATTTATTGGTTGTCTGCTTACATGGGCCTCTAAATTCTTAATTATATTTGACTATATATTCAATACATTAACAGGGACATACAGGCCCAGGGACATTATTATCTGTGTGTTTGTGTGGATGAGGAACTGAAGCAGCAGCAGCCCAAATCCTCCTGTCCAGCTAGGCTCAGACACCACATGCTGATGCATCCCCCTTTCAATTTTTTTTTGTTTTTAATATATATGTATTTCAAACGTTGTCTTTACTTTAAAACCAGAGTGCATAGTGCATCGTCATTCATTGGCATATTTCTGCCTTTTAAATGCCTCTTGAATGTAAAAACCCAGACACATACTGTTTGTTTTTCTTTCTGGTATTTATTTGGTGTAAAATGCAGACGAGAAACTACAAGAAGTCTGTGGCAAATGTGTCAAGAGTGTGTCGATCAAACGACAACTGACAAAGATTATCTCTCTTGCATTTCTCCCAGAGAAATCATCAAACGTCCTTAATCATGCAAATATGGATTATCCCACTCACCGACACGCATCCTCTCAGCCGAAGTCCGTTTTCTGGGATTTGATTTCAAACTTGGCCAACTGTGTATCCCTCACATCCCTCCGCCAGTGCGCATTAGAGCGTGTTAGATCCACCGATTTACGGAACCCCACTTTCACCTTTCCATCCTAATTCCAGTGGTCAAGACGAGAGAAGCGTCTGGAGCAGAAAAATACAACTTCTGACTCACCATCAGTATTCTCTTATAATAACAAGAAACAGATGAGGTCAATGTTCCAGTACAAGGACGCATTTCTTGCAGAGCTCAAGTCGATCAGTCTGAGAGTTGTCCTCTCAAAGACACGGATGATCTGTCTGCGGCTGCTCGCGGATTTAAGATTGAGCTCAGTTGGCGCGAGATGGGAGAAGAGCTGATTGCGCATGTGCATCATCATATATGAGTAATCGGTAATATGATCATCCCTTTCATAGCCTTTTGCCAGTTCGGCATATTGATGATTTGCATCAGTAATTCACATTAAAATAGGAATTAGCTGATAAGGGCAAGTGTCCAGAAGGCAAAATGCACACGTACGCACACGCGCGCGCACGCGCGCGCACACACGCATAGGGCACCTGTGCCAAAAGACTCACCAGGCATGAATCAGTCACACTCTGCATTTCTTTGCAGAGCAGACACCAGGGCACATTCCCTGTTTTTCTTGAAGGACACACGGCACCCAAGGCCTAAAAAAAAGCTGGCTGGAGCTGCAGGAATATGAAGACGGAAGTCAAAAGTTGGTGGGATGGAGATTCCCCTTGATGTGTTTGTTGTTCCCTTTTAAAACTAAACCTGTCCCCACAACCGGATTTATGTCTCTTTTGATGATTGTAACTGCTTTAAATCAGCGACGTTGCTCACAGATAAGGACAGTGTCGGGGTTCTCACCTTGACAAATGCCTGGTATCAAATGAGAGAGCTATTGAGATATGCCCCATCCTTTCCTTTTACTCTCACACTTAGCATCCATTTAAAGCAGTTTGTGTAGTTTCTTCGAAACACACTGGCATTTACAAGATAAGAAGAAGAGATGGGCAAGAAGTACAACATTTATGCGATCAGCAAAATGTGATACCAGCCTTTCTACTATTGTTGTTATACCCTTTAGTTGTGGTGGAACAACAATTCAGATCCTTTACGTATAAATTGCACTTACTGGAAAGTGAAACAACTTTTGAACACCGGCCACTGTCGCCACACTATACTCTGAGCAGTTTAATTAATCCTGTGTCATAAATTGATTGTATGTAAAATCTTATTCTGCAAAGTAACTACCAACTACTGTCTTCAGATTCCTTCTGAAATGTAATAAATAGAAAGTATAAAGTAGTATACTCAATTCAAGTATAACTATTTAAAATATAAACACACTAACTCAGAGAAAAGTCGACCGCTTACCAGCTACTCACACAAGCAGTATGTGAGATACCTTCCTGTTTATGTATGTAATTTATGTTTGAAAAGTCAAACCTACTATTATATTTAATTTTTTTACTGATGACAATAATTGTAATTCTATCCCCTTCCTTGGATTTGTGTTTCTCACGTAAACCAAATATAAGTGTGACAGAAAAAAAGAACATTAGCCACCAAACTTCACAAACAAGTATCCCTTCAGAAAGCCCAGGGGCCATATTTTCAAAGTCTCCAAAGCCATCATTATTCAGTAATGTGGGTCCAATTTCCCTTCAACAGAAACAACCCCCAGCGTGAATAAATTTGGCAGAAGATGAACACACTCACCCATACAACACATGCACAATCATAAAGTTGCATCATCTGGGTCTGTCCTTTAAAATGGCACTATTATAATGGCAGTCAGAGATGCATGCGTCATGTGCATGTTTGGTTTGGGAGGACTGCTGCCACACCGTCGTCTACGAGCCTCTTTATATGTATATATATATATATATATACATATATATATACAGCTGTCACAGATGACCAGATGCCACAGTTGTCGACATGTCTGTCACTCCTTCAGTCTGTCGTATACACACACACATGCAAACTGGCAAACTGTAACACCTTTGTTTACTGCATATCCAATATGTTAAAAACCTGCATTTGTTGCCATGGCAACCATGCTGGTGTCTCGCCTGCTTCTTCTGAGGCAATCAGGGACTTAAAAAGGTGTTTGACAGAGACGGGATCAAAGGGAGACAAAAGTCAAAATCTCTCTAATAGCACTGCTGCTGTTGAAGGGAAAGCTTAAAGTTTTCTTTGAGTCCCCCTTGAGTAGCTGTACGCTTAAGAAAGCTTTTGTAATATTGAGATGCTCTTTAGTTTAGTTAGTTTATTAAACACACGTGGTATGAAAAAGGGCAGAATTAACCAAAAGATAATTTCCCATCTGTAGTCCGTGAGGTGTCCTTGAGGTCTTTCATTTCCTTCATACACCCCTGCAACTTTGTGACTGCATACGGGGCTAAACCAGTCGTCCATGTGCTGCATGTGTGTGTGCTCACAACTATTCAACAGTGAAGATAATCAGACATATTTTTTGTATTGGCACAGTTTTTGGCAACCACCAAAAGGAATGCAGAAAGAAAAGTGGAACTAAAGGAGAATAATGAATTCCAAATTGTTCAGGATTGTAATTAACATTTTGATTGGAGTCCTAACCAGGCAAGTGATTGCTCTTATTAGCGTGTGCTTAAGGATGAAATTAACATCTTTAATTTGGCAGAGTCTACGGTTAAGTGAGCCAGGTGCTGGGCGAAATCCACTTTTACTCCCTCCATTCTTTCTTTCGTTAATTGTGATAGAACACACATGAATGCATGTGCGTTTCTTGTATTGAAAATAACTGAAAATGTCTGAAAAATCAATGAGCTTTCAATCTTTAAAGTCAGGGATTACAGTTCACAGGAGACAGGAGGATGATGGCCAAGCTCTCATCCCTGATGAACCACGCCTCCCACCCCATGCAGGACACCCTAGCAGCTCTGCACAGCTCCTTCAGCCACTGGCTGATTTACCCCCGGTGTGTGAAGGAGAGGTACCGCAAGTCCTTCCTCCCTGCTGCTGTCAGGCTGCACAACAAGCTGACCTCCCAGTAGTCCACAAACATTATGAACACTTTCGTCACTTTTGTCACTTGAACACTTTAATTCATTCTGTACAATATCTTGTATATTCAAGTATTCTTCTGTATATTCAATATTCTTCTACTGTTTTTTATTTTATTATGTTTATGTTTATTACTGTTTACTGTTTATTTATATTACTTGTTTTTTGAGCAATGCTGCTGTAATCCTGTAATTTCCCCACTGCGGGACTAATAAAGGATTATCTTATTTTATCTTATCTTAACATGTAACAATATGTTTAAGAGCTCCCAGGTGCTCTTTAATAATAATAATAATAATTTCCGAGCACACTTCCACAGTAATACATTTGCTCGTGCTTTGAATCCATGCCAGTGTTGCTTCATCTACTCAGTGCAGTAAAGCAAAACAGATTGACACATTTAGATAAAAAGCATTTTTATCAGCTTCCGAGGAAAAGTCATTAAGATACCAAGAGCCTGTGATTGGCAGGAAATCCCCGTGGATTTGGCCTATTACTGTTGATGGGGAAGCACAGTGGCCTGCACGCCCCAACTTTAATAGGGTGGAACAGATTACTGCATTCTAGGGACTTCTCTTTTTCATCACATTGATTTGGGTGTATGTTTTCTTTAGCCAGACATATTTATTGCCTTTCCTAACACTATGGGCTTTTGGTGTTGCAATTGTAGATCATGTCACAACAAAACCCTCATGCACAGCTCAAACACAGTGGTGTTTAATCCTACACTAGTTGAGGATGCAAAAACTAAATCTTGTGGAGCAATGCATGCCTTTAGCGCAATGTACCGCATAATTTACATTACGGTACTAATAAAACAAATTATCTCCACATAATTTTGATTGGAAATGTAATCATCCTCATCGGTGATTCCTTACATAATAGTCAGCTTAAGTTTGCAAGCCAGGTCTCTCCCAGGAGCCCCGGCCAGAGTTGACACAAATATCCTGTTTCTGGACGGATTTAGACATATGTGATATTGTGGAGCAAGAGGAGATGATGCTAAACTCCCTTCTTATCTCTGGCCCATATGACAACAGATTAGATGGAGAAAGAAAGGAAATCTAAATTATCTCAAAAGGCAAAATCCATGAAAAAAATAAGTTTGATTCATTATTTTTTATCTTTCCGATTACTAACTTCCCCATTTCACTTTCACCTGATTCTGTGTTTTTTCGTATAATCTGGTTATGCCGAACCCTGGCTCCCACATAGCAATGCATCTCTTCTGTAATATTAAAAATTCCCATGTGGTCATGTTGTCTGAGATGTCTGCCCAATATCTGATCAATTCATCAGAGAGAGAGAAGCACACACAGTTCTACAGAACACTTTGTGTTTCCACAAGTCAACTATTTGAGTTCCATGCAATTATATGCAAAATTATCAAAAAAAGAATCGTACTCCCTTTGCCTCCTCCAGTGTTTTAATCCTCTTGAGTTTAAAACTAAACTGCGTGCATCCTGGTGCAAATGAATAATTTGAGGCAAACAGCACTTTTTGTTATTCAGGATATGTCACCTGACAATTTGTTCCCTACAGCATTTTCCTAATTTTCAAAGATGTGAAGTAAACCAAGTGAAGTAACTGTGTCACTAAGAAAACATTTTGGCAAAACACCCTCTGACTGAGGAGACTGTTTGTGTGGTGTTGATGATCATATTTTTGGACGCATTGCTTGCTTGTAAAGCTTTGTTTACCTGTTGGTTTAGCAAACTAAACTACACAAGACTTCCTAATTATCAGGTCAAATACAATACATGATCTACAACATTTGCACTTTAGTAGCACTGGAATGGCTCTTACTGATAGCACTTTGTAGTAATTGTACCTTCTTGATTCTTGTTGTTCTGATTCTTGTTTGTACTCATGGTGGAATGCGGTTATTGTAAGTCGCTTTGGATAAAAGCGTCAGCTAAATGAAATGTAATGTAACATATTTTATGTGATTCATTTGAAAATATAAACAGCTCAAAGTATTACTTCGTAATGGTGACATTTTCTGTCTGCGTTGCTTCTGCTTACAACTGACACATGAGATTAGCTGATGATTCAACCCATAAACAATTTCCTTTGGTCTTTTGAAGTGATGTGTTTTAAATGTATGTATCAGTAAAAATGTTACCCAAAAAAACCTCACATATATCTCAGATTAATGTAGGCAACTGCATGAACATGTCTCGGCCAGATGATACAGCACATTCTAGTCACACACACACACACACACATCTATATGCACATCGACAGTGAGCATAAGCACACTGAATGAGTGCTGAGATATTGTGTTCTACTTTTTCTTTGAACTGAGGTTTCATACTGGGAATAATGGGCTCCCAATGGCAGTGAAAAAGCTAAAAGGCCCTTAAAAGTAATAAAGACTTCCTCTTTTCCTCTTGTGTCAGACTGCGTGTGTCTAAACTCAGACTTTTGAAGTTGTTTGTGTGTCCTTGGTGTAGAAGGTTTTACAGAATCAGAACAGATAGATCTGCATACCAAATGGTTCCCGCATGAAGAAGGATTTTTATTGCTGTGTAACATTTGAGCACCAGGATCTTCCACAGGCTTAACTTGAATTTACAACAAAGTCTGCATCTGCAAACACATGTGCACTAATATGATCCTGGTTAACATAAAGAGATGAAATCATGTCGTTCCTGGCAGATTACATCAGTCCCTTTGGGACCAGTGCAATATTTTCATTCAATTTAAAGATTCTGCTTTTCCTAAATCGTGCATTCTTATGCCATATGGCCAATCACAACACGCATTTCTAGGACAGATGGTCAATAGTAATGACCATCTGTGGGTTAAGCCTAAGAATACAACTAAGATTAGTCTGTTTCTCACCAATTAGGATACTTAGGATAGAAAAAAACATGAAGAGGAGGCTGTGAACAATGAGAGGAGATATAGATTAAGTTAAAATGACTTACTGAACTTTTCTAATCCAACTTGTGCTTTCTGCACAAGCTTCTCATCAAACAAAAATCTGCAGACTATGCCCTATTCAAAATGTACATTGTGTAATTATGGATCAGAGTGCTCTGAAATGCTTACCATTATAGAAAATTAGGCTCATTACAATATTCAAGTTATGAAAATGAAACCATGGAACCAATGTCAAACCAAACCACGGTGCTGAGGCTCTCGTGTCAGTAAGTTCAGCAGACTTTTTAGCCATGTTCGACCCACTAATTCAGCAGCAAGCAAAGCAGTGACAAGCTTTACTCCATCAGCAAACAGAAATCTTCTTAGCACGGCCTGATCTGTGGACGTGGCAGCAAGCCTGGAGGAGGATGAGTTCAATGCCACTTTAGGTTCTTCGTTTTTTTTTATGTTTGAATAATTGTTCATGTTAAATTGAATTATTTTAACAATAAAAATAATTTTCTTTTCTTTTCTTGGTGAAGAACAAATGATTGTGATTGAGATGGATAGCATTGAGAACTGTCTTTGTACGAAAAGGAAACCTCTGTTGCTCTCCCTCAGGTTTCTTCCCTTTTTATTTTGTATGTGTAAATATTTGTATTTGTGATTTTGGGCTATACAAAATAAACTGAATTGAATTGAGAGTTTGAGCTTGTTGGAAATTATTTTTTTTTCCAGTGGTGTTGAATTAAAAAGTAAATTCACCATATGAATGACAAAATGTTGGTCAGTGGTACAGTTATTTTCAAAAAGTGCCTCTGTTGACATCTGTTGTAAATAATAATAATAATAATAATAATAATATAGTGGATGATTTTGAGCATTTCTTTTTTTTCATTTCATACCAGTTCAGCCTTCTGATTACTTGTTTTTCCTAAAATGCGCTGAACTTGAGAGCTTTGATGAAATTGACAGTGTGCGTGCATCTGGCTGGTAACATGCTCTTTGCCTTGAGGTTTTTCCCCCCCTCCCTTTTTCACCACTTTTTTAATTTTGTCAAATATACAAAGCTGGTCTTTGCAATCAAGGCCTAAGCACATAGGAAGAGGCTTTAGAGACATAATTAAAAGGCCTGGGGAGAAGGCAGCTTTGAAACAAAGTGACAGAAAGTGAGAGTCTGATCGAGATTGTTTGGAACATCAGAGAGTGAAAGAGGGTGATAAAAGGACAGAGAGAGGAGGGGAAATGGAGAAAACATGTGCCATGCGACTAGACTAGCATGGATTACCGGCTGTTGGCCAGTAAGGATAAGGCACACAGGGCTCGAAGCCATCGTGCTTCAATGTGTCATTTTCCAGGCATACCCAGAAGGCATTAACAGAATTCAGAAAAGCCACAAAACAATGATTATAATTGAAAATGGAAGTAAAAACATACAAAAACCAGTGGTCTAGATGATGAAACAAATATTGTTGTGTTTGTTTTAGACTACTAGTTAGTAGTTAGACTACCACTCAATGTTCTATGCTCTGACCTCAGAGTGCTATGCTCTGATATACATGCAAAACATTGCAATAATCAATAAATTAAACACAATGCATTTTTTAAAAACACTGTAGAGCTTTACTGCCTCCTAATGGACTGACTGAAACTAGTGTGACACAGTATACTAATCAAATGTAAAAAACAGTAATCGTTTTATTGAAAACAATATTTTTTAATCTTGTTTTGAAGGTAGAGCGGTGTTTTTTTTAAACATATTTCCAATGGGGAATTATGCCGTGTGTCCGCTAAGTGGCGCTAAAGACTCAGTCAGCCATTGTGGTCACGTGACTTTAACACGCTGGAGATCCCTTGTTTCTGTTTCTCATTTTACCGGTAATACCTCAGTAACCGTTGTTCAGATGTAAGCCACAAATACACTTTTATAATACAACATGTCAGAGAGGCACCGGGCGCTGCCGTCATGGATGGCGAAGAAGGAGAAGAAAGGGACAGAACAGGAGCCGCTGAAGAGCAGGAGGAAACGGAAAGCTGCACGGTACTTGACGTGAAGAAAACAAATAAGCCCCGGTGTTCTACTGCAGTGAACGTTTGACTAACACACACGACCGGCTGTGTTTTCAGGGCTGCTTTCTACTGTCTGAACGAGAAAGAACTGGTCGAAGCAGCTGTTTCATATCTCACCGACGAAGCCAGCGGGGACGTGGCGCTCCCGACTGACCTGCAGGTGGCGCTGTTTCTCGGTTTTATACGTTATGGGGGAGCAGGATGCTATAAATGATGCTCTGACCTCAGGGTTCTGTGCTCTGACCTCAGGGTTCTATGCTCTGACCTCATGGTTCTCTGATCTCATAGTTCTATGCTCTGACCTCAGGGTTCTGTGCTCTGACCTCAGGGTTCTGTGCTCTGACCTCAGGGTTCCGTGCTCTGACCTCAGGGTTCTGTGCTCTGACCTCATGGTTCTATGCTCTGACCTCATGGTTCTCTGATCTCATAGTTCTATGCTCTGGCCTCAGGGTTCTATTCTCTGGCCTCAGGGTTCTATGCTCTGACCTCAGGGTTCTATGCTCAGACCTCATGGTTCTCTGATCTCAATGTTCTATGCTTTGACCTCAGGGTTCTATGCTCAGACCCCAGGGTTCTCTGCTGACCTCAGGGTTCTCTGATCTCATGGTTCTATGCTTTGACCTCAGGGTTCTCTGATTTCATAGATCTATGCTTTGACCTCAGGGTTCTCTGATCTCAATGTTCTATGCTTTGACCTCAGGGTTCGGTGCTCAGACCCCAGGGTTCTCTGCTGACCTCAGGGTTGTATGCTCTGGCCTCAGGGTTCTCTGATCTCATAGATCTATGCTTTGACCTCAGGGTTCTCTGATCTCAATGTTCTATGCTCTGACCTCAGGGTTCTATGCTCTACATATTAAACATATGCATAGCTCCAGTCTGAACCTCTCAGATAACCTTCATGTACAAATGTTTGAAAAACAAACATACACTTAAATCATATCTCACACCATTTTTCATAGTGTATGTAGAATGCAAGATATTCCCTGAAGCCCCGTGTAAAAGGTGAATGTTTGACCCCCCAGTCTCAGGTTGAAGACGAGGCAGCAGCCACCAGTGTGAACACCAGGGAGAACGCTGCCACTTCAAAGAAGAGGGCAAAGCTGTTGACTTTAGAGGAGGAATCCTCAGACTGCGGGGATGCCCTGGATACCACGTATGTTTCAGAAACAGACACGGACATCACGGAGGTGGAAACATTGCTGTACACTAACAGCATGCAGCATCAGGGACCTCAGGGTCAGAGGTCGGGACCAGAACGGGATCATGGTGGTCTTGTGAGTATTGGACTGGCGGCTGAGGGAAAAGAGGAGCACTCACAGAGGCCAGCAGAGGAGGATGATGCCTTAAGACTTGTGAGAGACATTTTTTTCACATGATGATGAACTTGAAGCATCTAAAACAGCATTGTGTGTCTTACAGTGTGGCTTCACTACGTCTGGGCTTCAGTGTTAATGGAGCTGCCACATCTTTTACACCCCTCTGTATTGTTTGTGTACCGGTCCTTGGGAGCACTGAACTGGCATTCATTAATATAAATTCCCGTAACACAGATAAAATGTTTTTTAGTGAACTATTGAGTTTTTATTCACCCTCCTGCCTGTGGTCACCTAAACTGTAGGTCTAAGAATAAACTCTCCAATTGTCCTGTCCACTTTTCAGCCAGTTTGAGTTCTATGCTGTAGAGTCCCGTGGACAACTAGAGACGTGTTAAAGAAGTCCTTCATCCGTAGTGCCATCAATATTCTCAAACACACAGACACTTACATGAACTGTTTAATCGTGAAGTCTGTGTTTTACTGTGCCGTCTGCTTTTTATGTTGTCGTCTCGGCTGGTGTTTGTTGAGCCGAACACAAGTTTCCACCCTGGTCGACAATAAAGATGTATTCAATTTTATGGTATTCTATTGTATTGTACCAGCCATGCATCTGACAGGGATCAATTAAGTATTTCTGATTTTTATAATTTTTTTGTGAGATATCTAATTATGCACTTAGCCATCACTTTCACAAACCAGTTTGTCTTGAATTTAAACAGTGCACAAAAGCAATGCAGTGTGCTCCAGGTTATGTAACTAAGGGGAACAGGTTCATCATGAAATATGTCATGCAAAAGCATATGCCTTAAGCCGTTCAGTGAAAACAACAACGAACATGTAACATGTTTAATTCTCTCCCAAGGTTTAGATTATATCTTAGTCGAGCACTTTGGTTTCATGATTCAAGTTTAATAAGGCGGACTTCTCATTTGGACCTATCTACTCCCACTCTGACGTTAGCCTCTTTCCTGACATCCAGGTCATCACAGTTATGATAACCAGCTCCACGTGCACCTGTACACATAAATAGAACCAGATGGTCATGTTTTCCCAGTTCACATATGACTGATAGAGAACCAAAAAACCTACAATGCCAGTCAGGATGAGCAGGCCATGCTGCTCTGTCTTTGGCGTACGCTGCTACCAGCATGGCCAGAAGGGCAAAGGCCACGAGCACAACAGGAATGTACAAACCCAGGATAACCACGGTTGCAGGATGTTCATTTGTATCTCTGATTCAGCTCCACTGATAGGTCTCCTGATGCAGGACTGGTCCCTATGTTGACGTGTTGGACACAGGTGAAAGGGACTGACGAGGGCTTCATTGGAGAGGACGAACACACCAGCAAAGAGCACAGAGAGGTTAATGAGCAGGAGAAACGCAGAAATCCAAAATACAGAGCCCTGTAGCTCTCCTCACATCCCATCCCAACTTGTGCCTTACGTCCCCTGAGCTGAATATATGCATATTGACAGAAATCAATACAAAATAAAGTCATGAGTGGTGCTTGTATATTCAGAAAATTACAGAGTAATCCATTATTGTCAGAGGGGTCTTAAAATTTTTTTATATTCATATCAATCAGTATTTAACCTGCATCAGGTCAGCTGATCAGCTTCCTCGTTGTAATCGCAACACATTGACATGAAATGGATTGTGGTCAACACTGAAATCTGTTTAAAAAGCTCTTGGGATCATATTGAGTCTTTCGAAACAAGAGGTGATCATTGTGAAACATAGTGGGGATCATTTTGAAACATAGTGGTGATAATTTTGAAACAGTGGTGATAATTTTGAAACATTGAGCCACTGATCACATAGAGGTGATCCTTTTGAAACATGCCGTAGGTGTAGCTGCTTTATCAAGAATAAATACGGATCATGGATATTAAGGTTGATTGAGTAAAGGCAAATTAGTAGTTTAATCTAGCGTTGTTTCGGCTACTTACGTGTGTTGAAGTTATTCTGGCTGGGGGAGTGTAGTGGCCTGGGGTTGGTTTACGGAACGCGCATATAAGCCGTGAACGCGCACGGCGGGCGGCAGCGTTCGCTAGAGTCTTCTCTGCTGGTGCGCGCGACGACAGACAGCTTGACGTGCGGTCTTCTCCAAGTTGGAAGTGCGAGATCCTCCGCGACTTAATCTACTTGTACTGCAACGCAAAACGGTTCATACGGTTGGTTATTGTTTCTAACTTCGTGTTATTACTGGAGCTGTTTTTATTTCTGTTCATTTTGCATAGATTATAAATTTGTTTAGCACGAGGGAGGCGGGGTCGTCTGCTTTCTTTGTTCGTTTTGCTTTTACCAGCAATTAATGGCAATTATCACACGGATGTTGTTTGTGTTGAAAATTATTATGAACAGGATATGTGTCATTTGCCGAGGCTTATATTAAGAGTTTAAACTGCATGTGGTAATGCGGATTCATGGTTTTGATAGAATGCACAACTGTATCAAGGTGTGGTTGTTTTAGACAACAATTGGAAAATGCAAACAAATGAAAATCAGGACCTTTTAATGTTCCTGACATGGGGGCTGTTAAGTGACAGTATTGGCAAACGTGTTCGGTTCGCGTTTAAACGTCCAGATTTTGTTTATATATACGAGCTGAGGGGTATGCAGTAAAGAAATAATCAATCGATCAAATACATGCATACATTAAAATCTTCCTTGCGCACACCAGAAACACCCCTATAGACACGCTCAAATCCCGACGCTATACCGTACACGTTGTACATGCAGCCCATGAAAGTTACAAGAGAACACAATGTACCATAACACACGCACGCTGGGATATGTTTCACTCAACCAGTTTAGTCAACCCTGACAAGTATCAGCAAGTTTCTCTTTTGGATTTTAGTTGTTTTTGTTCCCTTAAACAACAGCTTTTGCATTAAATTGGAAGAAAAACTTCACTTTTATAATAAAAAGCCAGTAAAATTACTAGTATGTTGACCTAAAAAAAAGTTTGACTTTGACCTTTTGTAACCACTTACATAATATAATTTGACATGCCATAATTTGCATTTACATTTTCCCTGTACAGGTTCATCATGGGAAACCGGTTAAGCAGAGGGCTGAGTACCCCAGACAGCAGTGCTGAAACTGCTGCTCCTGAACAGACTGCAGAAGAGTCTGCAGCTGCACAACCAGCGGAGAACCCTGAGATAACGCAGATTCAGCAGGCCATTGAACCGGTGATGCTAGCTAAGGAGATTGCACCGAAAATTAAACAATTGGCGTGTTTTGGCACTGAAGAATTGGTGTTAAAGAGTAAAGTGGATGAGGTTCCTGATGCTGACCCAGAGCCTGTGGCAAAGGAAACCCCGGCCCCAGTCCTGATTGAGCCTGTGCTCCCAGTCTGCGTATCATCCGCTTCAGAATCAGTGCCATTGTCTGACCCAAAACCTGTTGCTCAGCTTGCTCCAGAGCCTGAACCCGAGCCGGTCTCTGAACCCGAGCCTGTTTCCGAACCAGAGCCAGTTCCTGAACCTGAGCTTGTTCCTGAAAAAGAGGAAGAAGTTGAGGCAGTCCCTGAACCCATTTCAGTGTCGGTACCAGCGCCAACTGAGGCTACGGAGCTGAAGACAGACCTGTTTAGCCAAGAGTCTCTCCCTGAGCCAGCCATTTCTTCTTTGATCGACCTCAGTGTCCTTGACCAAACTCCCCAACCTATTGACATTCCTCCCCCCCCAGCGACTGCCCCAGTCAATGCAGAAGAGCCCTCAGACATCCCGGTGACCGAAGAATGCCAAGACGATGCTGAGATTTCTGTGATTCCCACATTGGAGCCAGAAAAGAGCAAGGAGACATCAGAGTCTGAGGAAAAACCGATGGCGGTGGAGGTTGCAGGGAATCTGGAGCAGCTTGTGAGTGTTGTCAGCAGCGAGGAAAGTATTAGTGGACTGCTGAAGAACTTGGAGCTGACAGGAAATGACCTTGTCGCCGACCTCATTTCCACCGATGTCCAGATTCCTGACGACATGTGCACTTCCACCGAGCTGATGTGAAACCAACCATGCAAGATGATTCATTTGAGAAGTGAATGGATATTCTTTCTGTGAAACCCTCTTAACCCCGTTACATGAATTCTGAAAGAATCACAGATGCAATGTTTGTTTTCCTTTCACTTAAGTGGCCTAATAAAGGCAAACATTTATTCCTGTCTAAATTAACAAAATGTGCCAAAAGGTGTATTGTTGGGGCTTTAACAGCACAGGGGTTATGAGTATACTTAAGTGTATTGCTGGACAATGGAGATCTTCCTCTATGCAAATTCACCAAGCAAGAATTTAAAGTAATTTCTTGGAGGGGACAAATAAGCCATTGCTAAATAATAATGCCTTACAGAAAAAGGATGAAGGGAAGAATTTTTATGTTTGCTGAGTACAAAGGGAAAAGCTTTTTGAGGTGGATACCGGGTATGTGAGTCTGCAGCACTCCATAGGGGAATGCAAACCGATGGGCAAGGGACAGTAGCAATGCAACCAAAGATGGAGACTATATATGCCATCAGGATACAAGTGTCCAATAAACATGTACGCCTTAACATAATCATCTTTGGACTTTGTAGAATTCTGTATCTTTCTTGTATTCTAATTCAATGATTTTTTTTTTTTTTAACCTGAGTAGTGCCTTGCTTGTGAAAATAAAAATATTATTCTACATGTATTATGGCCATCATCACTGATTTATTCTATTTTTTTCACAAGAAGGTATCTTGCGTTGGAGATTATGGCAAAGGCCACAAGGAAAACTTGTAAGGCGTGTTTCTACTTAACATTCATTTGCTGCGAGGCCATAAAAGCTTCAGTAACTGTCGGCTTGTCACATCATTTTTAATGTGAATCATGACTTTGTGGCCTAAAGATCTGCTAAATGCACACATTTGAACAATTTGAGCTTTCTCCATTACAGAGACTGTTTTGTAACACACCAGTACATGTATCGTACATGGTGTACATATGGAAATTGAATTCCAGCTAGCACAGATCAGAACATGTTGAAGAGACTGTGCCTCCACAGTCTTGTGGGAGAGAGGACGAGAGGAGAGGAGGAGGGCGGGACGAGACGAAGCCACATTCTTTCCAGAGGAAGGAGGTTTTCGGGTAGCCAGGGTCAAAAGTCTTCAGTGTGACTGTTTCAGTCCATGAGAAATCTGCTCCTCACATGCCTCTCCCACCACACTCCCCCTGCCCTCACTGCATGCTATTTGAACGTCTTGACCGAGTACTCAGTGGATTGGTTGAGCTGCACCTTCATTCTGCCGATAACCTCATGGACTTAGACCTAATGAAGGAAGGACTACTCTGCAAAGTCATCAAGCTGTAAACTGCAATCAATCTACATTAAAAGAATGTTGTGCATCAATGCATTCTCCCGTTACATAATCCATAATTATTAGGTCCCACTCACAATAAAGATTTGTTTGTCAAACCACACCTAACTTTGACGGGCCTACGCCTCGGGGCATTGCAAGCGGGTAAGTCCCATGGTTTTGGCAACACACCGAATCCCCATGGAGAGGGAGAGGCACTCTTCAGACAGTGATCTCAGTCAAGCTATAGCCTTTAGAAGAGGATAGTTTGTAGACTGACCTGGTTCTTGATGCACACTGAGAATATTATTACAATATTATCCAAACTGGCAGTTTTAGTAAAGATTTTGCAATGTTTAGGGCTGGGTCTTTTCATGCCACAACTCATCAACACGTTGTGCTGCTGCAATCAAATCTGGCAGACTTACATGTGTATGTTCATGTGCAGACTTACACCACTGTGGCAACACAGTGGTGTAAGTTGACTCATCAATACAACCAAACAAGGATTTAAAAATGGCCCTTCCTCAAATGTTAGTCACAATTCATCCTTACAATCAAACACAAAAGCACATTTGACAGAGAAAAGTAAGAATCTCCAACATGTGTTTTAATGTTTTAACATATAACAAAAAAAAAAAATTAACAATGTGTAGAAGCACTGAAAAGGCTGCACAAACTTCTTTTTTTTTTAAACAGTGCAAAGTATAATGGAACCATATTCAAATTACTACAAATCTTTATAAATACTGAATAAATAATTAGATAAATGCCTATTTGAATTTCTTCCAATAAATACAGTGTGAAAAGTGAGTCAAAGATATTATCAACAGGGGACATTTATTAATTGGCTGATCTCAGAAGCAGGATTATGCACAGCCACAGTCATAGACGTTACCTTTCTGGAGGCAAAGAAACAAGGTAGTTCATATAAATGCTATTCGACATTTATGATGGAAAATATCACATGTCAAGGAGATTTTCTCTTGTTAGACGCCTATATTTCTTGGCCAGGTCAACATTGGTGCGTCCAGGTTGGAAGGGGTATGCCCACAAGATGGAGTTCCAGGAGAAGCCGAAGGTCTCCACACCGCACAGTAGGAAACGCACCTCCTCACTGCTGAAGTCTTTCCTCTTCCTTCTCTATAAGCAGTTATAAGGACAACAATAGAGGCAACACTTCCTCCTTACACTACAGCATACAATCATAGCATAAATAGCAGATGGCAAACCTGGCAGGCCATATACAGTAGATATCAATGTATACTGTTTTGACTTAAAATATTCTTTTAAACTCTTACAGTGGAACAGGGATCTGTGCTTGTACTCGGCTCATCATCAATACTGTGATGTCCACTTGTAATCCCTCCTCTCCTCTCTGTATTTGCGTAAGAAAAATACACAAGTGAAATATTACATAACCAATTACGACTAATATAGCTGCACTGCCGTAGAGACAACAATACAGGAGGAAGAGAATGACTGATGAAGTAGTCAAGAGAAAAGAAGAAAGGGAGCAAAATAAAGACAGAAAATAATTTGAAAGGAAAGAAGAGAAAGATGTCAAAAACAACAACGGTTAAATTAAATTAAATTAAAAAGTGCAAAGCAAGAAAGAAATGTTTGAGGTGTGCACTCACACAAAGTGAGCATTGGCAAATGCATTTGGCTGACAGGTATAAAGATACAGTAAATCTCAGCAAGACCGCAGTCTGGCTTAGTGCAAGATAATTGGCAAAATTAGAAAGCATGAGGAGAAAAAAAAGATTGATGGCAAATAAAGGCACAAAATATATAAATATATACTTTTGATGTACAGTATAAATTTAAACTTCTTTCAACACCAAGTCCCAAGCTTTTCAATCTCACACTCACACACACACACACACACACACACACACACACACACACACACACACACACACACACACACACACACACACACACACACACACACACACACACACACACACACACACACACACACACACACACACACACACACACACACACACACACACACACACACACACACACACACACACACACACACACACACACACACACACACACACACACACACACACAGTGTTATACAGAGTGTGAAACAGCCTAATACAGTTGTGCTGTTTTGAACCAGCTCCGGCCTGCACTGTGAGAACACTGGCTGCGGTTCAACATTCCTTCTGCTCTTTGGTTTGTCCGTTGTCAAGCACACACCACAGAGAGACAGCTCCCACCAAAGGCTCTCAATCATAACATTCACACGTTCTAAAAGCACATATCTACCTTCAGGAAGATGAGACCTTTTCAGGGGAATCAAGCCTAGACCTAAAAGGAGGAGCGATGTGATTTATGCTGTTATACATGAGACATATAAAGGACAACAATAAATGATATGTTGCTGTGATTATGTCACATACATACCAGTCTTGTTATGAGAAGGCAAAGTCTCCTTTTTAGCTCCTCTATGCCGTGGAGTCAAAGTGATGCCTAAGATGGAAGAAGAAAACACCCAAATTACACATCTAAAGATTATTGTACATGTGGTTTAATTTTTTTTTTTTTGATAGGCTCATTCCCTACAGTCCTTAAAGGCATTGATCTGTGAAAGAGCTGTATACAAATCCAATTGCTTCATAATTCTTACCATTGTGCTTCTTCCAGTGATGTTCTGGCAGGGAGCTCTTGCCTTCCCCTGCTCCTTTACGTTTGGGGGTCAGGAAGACCTCTTAAAGTGGAATAGAAATCAGACATTTTATAGCAGTAGTTAAAGACAACAATATGTGTTTAATGCTGAGAATATTAAAGTAAAAGTTCCGAAGTAATGAATAAGTTCTGAAGATATTGTGTTTTCATTGGTACATTTATCTTGACTGAGGTATGCTCTATGATGAAGGAGATGTTACTTGTCTACATATTTTACATACCACTTTGTATAGCTGTCAGCAATTAAATAATGTATTGAGCACAATACCTACAATTCAGTGTATCTATTATGCAGCGTATATTCGGGGCAAAGTCTGAAATGTTGCCCGCGTCCAGGCTTTTATATGCATTAAATATTTTCTGGCCGAATGCAGTAATATTCAGCCCATGTTGCAGTAGCGGGTTCGCCAATGGTATTCTTCCCAGGTTATAGTGATTATGGTAACAAAATGTACGTTTGTTGAGCACTGATACAAAAAAGTGGGAAAACTCAGAACATATAATCACACACTCTCACCTTGTAATTACACGTTCCATATAGTTGTAATTTTAAAATACTGTAATTTTAAAACAGTGACCAATGAAATGTAAGTTATAGCCCCATCCTGCTACAAACACATAGAACATCCATCCATTATCTCTAACCACTTATCCTGCTCAGGGTCGCGGAGGGGCTGGAGCTGAGCCTAGCTGACATTGGGTGAAGGCGGGGTACACCCTGGATGGGTCGCCTGACTATTGCAGGGCCACATAGAGCATATATCTTATTATTATGTTATCATTGTGAGCACCCACAGATAATTACTGTGGCCGAAACATATCAAGGATGGCATTGAGCTGAAACTGTGAGGATAATTTGTGTAATTTTGTATATTTAACTTTGATACAAGGTGCTAATTTTCCACCTAATTGTGAACTGGCCATCTGACAAACAACCTTCAAACCAAGGCCATTGCAAAGTGAGTAAGACATTGTCCATGAAAATGGATTTCCTTACCGATCCAGTTTTTCCAGCTTCTCTGTGGCTCGGCAGCTGAAACTCTGTCTGGTTCTGGGTTTGCCTGCTCAGTGTCATCTTGGTACTCGGTCCTGAACAGAAGGTTGCAGTGACGAGTCCTGAACCGCTCCGTGGCTCCCTGGAGTACCTTGTGCATGTCACAGCTGTGGTGGCAGGAGCTTTGCAGAGACACAAAAGTGCGACTGGTGACCTCCTCAAAAGGCAACACACAACCTAAAGGAGAGAAAGAACAGGGATGCCAATAATTCAGTGTAAAGTCCAGTGTTGGCTTTACCATAATCTAACTAAAAAGTCCCTGAAAGTTTAAAAGAATACATTCAGTAAGGATTATAAATGTGGCCTTATTACATAGTCCCAAGTGACTGAAGTAAGCCGAAGGCAGAAGACAAGGACACACAAATTGGCTTAATATAACTAATACACTGACTCAGAAAATACAGTACAGCAAAGGCTGACCCATACACTACGCTTGCATGCACTCTCAATAACCATTTGATAGTACAAAAGGAAAAGCATTTTATTCAATTACCTGCACACCGGATAGGAGATAGTGAGTGTTCCTTCACTCGGATTTTCCCCACCGTACTCATCTCACAGTCCTGCAACTCTTAACATAAAAACATAATAATTAAATTAATTAACATGAAAAAACTGTATATCTACTCAAAACTAAAGCAAGTTAAAGTGTGTTAAAGGTATGAAGCTGTGACTCTCACCTTCTACATCAGAGCATCTTATTTCTTTTGACACACTATGCCTCACTGATGCTGGGGGCTTAAACAACTGACTAAAAAAACAGAAAAAAGTAATAATGAAAGCTATCATTTAATTATTAAAATAAGTAATCAACATTGAGGAACTCTACTGACTTGTCTGCTGTACGAGGCTCTCTGCCTCCCTCTAGTGACTGAAGATGGGAAGACGTTAGGGCTCCAGTCCCATTGCACACTGAACAGCACACAGCCCCTCCAGTGGTTTTAGTCTTCTCTTTCTGCATTCTTAAATTGGAGCTCATTTGCTTCAGTTCACTGTCATTCTTATTTTTGATCACTTTTCTTACAGTTTTAAGTATACTGTTATTGTCAGCCCCTGCTTCTACAAGCTTAGGAGGGCTGTTCTGTCGATATGCCGTGTAAATCGTTTTAATGCTCTCTTTCTGCTGCAGAGGCAGTGTGTAGGTTGGAGGCAGAGAAGGTTGGCCTGGACCTATACTTGAAGTGAATGGCTCTGTGACTTCTTGCTCATCCTCATCCTCCTAAGGTTGGACATAAGCACACATCATGATTCACCACTCTTCATGCTGATTATAATATGGCCATGTGTGTGAGTGTATATCTTACCTGTGCCTGTATCTTCTCCAGTAGGTCAATCCTGTGCAGCAACTCTCTGGATGAGTCCCTGAAGCCTTCCAAGTTTGCAATGGGGTCCACATTTTCATCCTCTCCCTGTCTCACGATCACACCAGGCCCTTCCAGGGACATGGCTTCACAAACAATGACAAAAAAGTCATTAAAACTCCATATTCTACACTCTACCCATGTATTCTTTGATCACTTACTCTATTTATTCATTCTTGTATTCACACTTTCAGAAAAGTAGAATACAACAATAGAAATAAAATAAATATGCTTGAGTTAAGTGAAGGAAATGGGAACACTTCTGTAACAGTACTGAACCCATGTTGATGACTTACTGGCCTCTTTGCAGGTCTGCAATATGAAGGTAGCAGCCTTCCTGACCTCCTCCCTTATATCTTCTGTGAGTAGGGTTATGATAAGGGGCAGACCTCCACACTGCACCAAATGGGACTGGTGCTCCTCTACATGCAGGAAGAATAACATATTTGCACACAAAAAACATGCAAAGCATAAACACTCAAGTTGTACTCTCAGGAGAAGCAAGACTGAAGAACATGTTCAAAATATGAAGCGGAAACACACAGACACATGCCGCTGTGCAGTCTTACCAGAGGCCTCAGTGCAGTGGCCCAGAGTGAGTAAAACAGTGAGCCTGTCCTCAGGGTCCAAGTGTGGGCTCGCCAGCAAGATGAAGAGGTGGGGAACCACATCATACTGAGAAAGACCAGAAGCCAGAGAAGCTACAATAAAATAAGAATAGATTGTGAATAAAGAGAAAGACACTTTTGTTGTTTAAGTGAAGTGTCCAGATGTGTGCATGTGTGTGTGATACGCACAGTTTTCTGTCATGCAAGCTGACAGGGTCTTAGATATAGTGACAGAAAGCTGGCAAGACATCAAGCTTGTATCTGCCACAGAAGCTTGACGAACCAGTACAATAGCAAGAGTATCCAGACACCCTGAGGCTGAAAAACTCTCCTGAACACAGGCTGCAAAAACAAAGAAGTGATCAACATTTAACAAGTCAATTTTAGTGTAAATTAAGATGTTTTACACACAAAATAACAGTTTGAGCCATTCTGCCCCTGTCACTTACAGTTGTTGGCAACCGTCATTGCTATGAAGGAACATATGGGTTGAAAGATCTCAGGACGTGGCAAAGCAATCTGCTGAAGCCAGACTTTTATTATGGCAAAGGCTGCCACACAAATACGCTGACCCTCCTCTGGAAGACAAACATTTAGCCACATTTTTATTTTTTACTCTTTCTCCAGATATCAACTTAATGTGGTAACCCTTGGTTTGACTTAAACGTAGTTACCTGGATGACAAGAGCATCAATGTGTTACATACGAAATGCTCACAAGGCACAAATAAACAGATGGCATTACCATTTTGAGGGTTGTTGACACATCCACAGAGAGCACTAGACACAGATACCCAAAGCTGGAAGGTTTGAGTAGCATTAGCTGCTCTCAAAGTAGGATCTGTTGAGAGAGGGGATGTGGTCCTGCAAAAATGTATACTATTAAACTTATATGTATGTGCTGTGTGTTTTTATAACACAATTTCCGGCATACCAATTGGTATGACTGAATAAGACTGCATTAAGAATTGCAAAGTACCTGAATAGGCCCAATAGAATATCCAGGCAGCCAGTTGTTTGGCTTAAAGTCTGTCCTGATTCTGCAATAACACACAGACACATGAGACCTACAACAACTGCTCTACATTTGGTTCCAAATATATAAAAGGGCTCTCATGAGCGAAAACCAAAAATCAACCAAACCAAATCAAAGAACATGTCATGTCAGAAATAAATTGCAACTTAATAGGACAACAATTCCTGTAGCTTTAACTCATCTATGATCTTACTATTGTTGGCCACCAACACAGACAGCAAAAACACAGACACTCTCTTCTGTGTCAGCGGGATGTCTTCTTTCAGCAACAAACTAGCGAGGTATGCAAATGTCTCCTTTCTGCAGAGATAATTCTTGCAATACACTACCGGAAGGAAAGATAGACAGTACATTATTAGTATATTAAAATGGTAATTTACTTTAACTGACTTGCATTTGAAGATACCACATTACTGTATACCAATACAGTGATATTGTATTCACATAACACACATATGCTGTATCTCAATCCAGGACCACAGCCTCTAATGCCCACAAAACACACACACACACACACACACACACACACACACACACACACACACACACACACACACACACACACACACACACACACACACACACACACACACACACACACACACACACACACACACACACACACACACACACACACACACACACACACACACACACACACACACACACACACACACACACACACACACACACACACACCTACCATTGGCCTCTGCTAACGTTCCTAGCGTAAAGAGTGCAGTCTCCTTAACTTCTGAGCAAACAATACTGGATTTGGAGAGGTTATACACAAATGATACACCTCCCATTTCCCTCAGCAGGTCCACATTATCCTCTAAAATAATGAAAGTGAAACAGACGATGGAAAGATATCATTTCAAGGTGTTATGCTGAATAAATGCATTACTGACTTTAAAATAAATAATTAGAATGTGTTTGTCAGCAAGACATGTGTCCAACAATAAACATGAATGTTGGATAGTGCTGTTGGAGATGGTTAAAGGCCATGAAGGACATGTTTGGTCATTGATGGTTCAGTATTACCTCTCTTTTCGCAGATTGAGTGAATGGTGAGAAGAGCTTGTTTTTGCAAATCGGGACATTTCATCTGAAACTTTAGACACTCAAGCAGCAAACTGAGATCTGTCCTTATGGCTGAAAACAGAAAGATGAAATCAGCAAGGCCATGTTAACCAGAGAGACATGAGTTAACCTACATTTGTATATGTATGTCACATTAGCTACGCCCATACACATAACGTACGTTAGCTAGCTACATAAACAAAATGTGCAGAGTTGGCGTCACTTACTATTACGGCTTTTGCTGCAAACTCCTGTCTTATCCATTTCACTGTTGAAACGACTCAGTGGTTTAGCTAGTTAGCAAACCTAGGTGTATCAGAGTGCTATTGTCGCTTCACATCAAATGCTTTCCAGAACTCGCTAGCTAACCTTGCTAACACAAATCAAATAGTCAAGCTAACTTTAACTTCGGCCGCTTTTTCAGAGTTCACTTTTTTCCTCAAGCTGATGTCCAAATTTTTGCTTCATGGCCGACATTAAGTTAGAGTTAAGTAGTTAATTGGCACTTCTCACTAAATAAAAGTTAGGGTAAATTAAGGTAACAACATATTAACGTTAACCATTATTCAAGTAACGGCTGAACATCACGTTACCATAGCAACACTATCCCTTTGACGTTTGAATGGTGGGCGTGGCTTCAAACTGATACACTTGAAATAGTGTGCGATTAATTTAAGACAAAATAAGATAAGATAATCCTTTATTAGTCCCGCAGTGGGGAAATTACAGGATTACAGCAGCATTGCTCAGTACGTAAAGATAAAAAAAAATATATATATATAATATACTATATAATGTATACAGTCTATGGTCGCCACTGACCAATATTCCTTTAGTATCACCAAACTACAAAGCATGAAATAAATAGAATGGCTATCGCGTCAAAGCTTTTTAATTATTGATTTAATCAAAACAAATATAAAATGTGACTCTATCAGCCATCAGTTTAAGATGTCTCAAACAAAGATCGTCTATTTAAATTGCTTCTGCAATCTTTTCCCAATGCTTTTATCAAGGACTACAACACTACGTGTGACTACAACACTGCGTCTGATGATTACGTCAGACGTTATGGTATAACGCCGTCCGTCATGTTCTGATGCTCGGCATCGATTCATATGCCTGTTTAGATCAAGCATAGGTTTGCGTGTAATGTTCGTCGCTTTATCTCTTAACGTTAGCGAAGTTAGCCAGCAAGCAAGCTAACTTCACTTTACGTGCTGGCGTTACACGTTGTTAAAGTAACTGTGTCACACGTTAGCTCGCTTGCACATATTCACGGAAATGTCATAACAAGTGGTAACGTTACGCGGCCCAGTATTGGTCTAACGTTATAGCACGCAGTATGCTAATGTTAGCATAACCTGTAGAACATCTAGCTTGCTATCTTTTTACGTTAGAGATGTCTGGACGTGTGTGCGCCAGTATCCTTCAAAGAGCTTCAAGCTACACGTTGACACTTTCCAGCCCCACTGCCCCACAGGTGTGTACCCTGTGACCGAAAACTTGAGTAATCTATTTAGTTTAATTTACCCACTATTATAATCTCCCGTCTTCTCAGACTCGACCAGCCCACTACTCATCCTGCAGATCAGACAAGTTGTGCCTCACTGCTGAGGAGTCGGGCCATTGGCCTCAAAGTAGGCGACACCTCTCAACTCGTCAGGATCTAGACTTCCAGCTCAGCAGGGTTCAAATCAACAGTATTCTGCGATCTAATGAGCAGGTAATTGTTGTTATAGTGTCTCAGGAACTATAAAAAAAAAAGGATATGAAAACACAATTGTGTTTCTGAGGTCATCTTAAATTGAAAAGTTTTTTTCCTCCATTCTAGTAGGAATATTCTATTTTCTCTCTCTCTCTCTCTCTCTCTCTCTCTCTCTCTCTCTCTCTCTCTCTCTCATCTTTGTCGTTGAGTAACCCTGTATGTCTCTGTGTACGTGCTTCTATGTTTTAGATTGTGAGTGTGCCAGAGTTTGATGGCAGGGGACTCAGTGCTGTCAGAAAGTTTGAGAGCAACCAGCTGGCTGCTAACACACCCAATGAAGACCGTCGCAGTGCAGCCACCTGCTTACAGGTATCTATTCTCTCTCCTCTGTCTGTAATCCTATCCATCTCCCCACTTTTATCTCCCTTCTTGTTACATTTACAGTCATTTTCTATTTCTTTTTCAGTCAAAGGGCATGCTCTTTGGAGTGTTTGATGGCCATGGGGGCTGGGCGTGTGCCCAGGCTGTCAGTGAGCGTCTGCTGTACTACACTGCAGTTGCAATGATGTCAAAGCAGAGGCTGGAGGAGCTTGAGAAATTCATGAAGGATGGCAGAGCTGTTCCTCCCATCTTGCAGTGGTACAAACACCATGCAGATTTGAACTATCGTGAATCTGCTTCCCTCAGAGTCTTCTGGCAAGAATTACTGGACAGTGAGGAACATGGTGAAGGCATGAGGTAGGTATTTTACTATTGTGCATAGGCTATTAAAAACATGTTGGTTCATGTAATCATAATAGCAGAAATGTACAGTTTAGGTTTTTCCTGTTTTTTAGTTGAGAGTTAAAAACTTAAGATTTGCATTCCTGCAATGTAGTCTATATATGGGGCGACTGTGGGTCAGTGGTTAGCAGGTCTCACTTTCAATCAGAGGATCGGTGGTTCAAACCCCAGCTCAGACAGTCCGTGTTGTTGTGTCCTTGAGCAAGACACTTAACCCTAATTGCTCATCGTTGCTGTGTCTTCGGTCTGCTGTATAGCATGTAAGTCGCTTTGAATAAAAAGCGTCAGTGAAATGTAATATATTTTCCTATAGGGACTTTTTGTTGAGAAATACAAGTGTGTGTGTTATTGTCTGTGATTGCAGTTGGTCTATTTGATACACCATGTTAGTCGAGATGAACAGTTTCATAGCTTGAGATCTCCACTAAGTACAGTATAGCCACATTTTATCTACATGTGTCAAGATATGTGGGGGCGACTGTGGCTCAGTGGTTAGCAAGTCGGTCTTTCAATCAGAAGGTCGGTGGTTCGATCCCCGGCTCCGGCAGTCTGCGTCGTTGTGTCCTTGAGCAAGACACTTAACCCTCATTGCTCACCGTTGCTGTGTCTACGGTCTACTGTATATCATGTAAGTCGCTTTGGATAAAAGCGTCAGCTAAATGAAATGTAATGTAATGTAATGTAATATGTGCTCCTGATCAAGACTCTTTTCCTTCTGATTTCCCTCCTTTCTAGTCCTTTGGATGCTCTGTACTGTTCTTTTAAACGACTCGACGCTGACATCTCCTTGGAGGCTCAAGTCCCTCTTCACAATGACCTGATGAAAAGCACAGCCATCCAGGTAACAACACAAAGCTTTCTTTGCTCCTTCAGCCTATTCAAGGTCACACAATATTGAATACACACGTGCCATCATCTGTCCAGGTTGCGTTTGCTGGATCCACTGCCTGTGTGGCTCATGTTTGCACAGACATGATCCATGTGGCGAATGCCGGTGACTGCAGAGCAGTATTAGGGGTGCTGGAGGAGGATGGATCTTGGAGTGCTTTGCCTCTTTCCCAGGACCACAACACACAGAACCAGGCTGAAGTGGAGCGGATTAAGACCCAGCATCCGCCCTCAGAGAGAGACACAGTGGTCACAGATGACAGACTGCTTGGGGTGAGCGTTATTTATGGCATAACACTAAACAGGCACTGTAATATTAGTCAACTGCTGAATTAAGAAAATAAGTCACTGGTCCTAAAGTCTTTATGACACTGTCAGGTTTTGATGCCACTGCGTGGGTTTGGTGACGTAACATTCAAGTGGAGCCTCGAGTTGCAGCAGAGCATTTTAGCCAGCTTGGAATCTGGAGTGGACCTGGACTCCCTCAACCTGTACCAGTACACTCCACCTAATTACCTAACTCCACCTTATCTGGATGTGGCACCTGAGATAACCCATCACAAGCTGAGACCTCAGGACCGCTTCCTGATCCTCGGCACTGACGGGCTGTGGGATGAACTCGGGAACGAGGAGGCTGTGCGACTCGTTGGAGAGCACCTGAGTGGGATTCACCTTCAGGTTTGTTTGTAGATTGAACGTGTCTTGTTATATCCCTGATTCACAGCACACAACTTTAATTTAAACCTCGTAAATTACCCTTTTTCTTTTCTGTTTTACCAGGCTCCTGTTTCTCCATCTGAGAGGCAAATGAAATTAGGTCAGATGCATGAACTCTTGCTAAAACGCAGGGCCCGTGCCTCCCCTGCTTTAGACAGCAACGCTGCTACACACCTCATCAGACATGCTCTTGGCACTGGGGAGTATGGAGAGCTGAGCCAGGAGAGACTGGCTGCTATGCTCGCCTTGCCAGAGGACCTAGCTAGAATGTACAGGGATGATATCACAGCTACTGTTGTGTATCTGAACTCTGACCTGGCCAGACCGTAACACTGCTAACAGAAGGTTTTTTTTATAATGCTGAACAAAGATTAAACACATTCATAGTCAACATTTTCACCTGGCTGTTATTTTCTGGATGTGTATGGTCAGAAAGGATGATTATTACAACCTGTTACATACGTTGGTTTATACATATTTCTTTTAATGAAAGTTGTAGACTTAACATAGGTTGCATATTCCAAACTGTAGCATTTATCAAATTAAAATACAGACTTTGTGAGTAAATACATTATTTCCTTCAGTGTATTTATAATGGACATTTTATATACATTACCTGAGTTCTATGTCAAAAGTGGAAATGTTTGCAGTATTACAATGCTACAGAATAAAGCACTCTCACTTTGTTCCCTGACTGAATTTGTATTTCTATTTTCTTGCAGTATGCTTTTGATAATCCATCTGTGAAGATTGTTTTCTTTTTACTTGGCTTTTAACTATGTAAGCTGGGATTTTAGTAAATCCAATTCAAATAAATACACAGTCCAACTTGTTTTTTACTAAATGTAGAGAGCTTGATATCCAAAGCTGTGTGGCAAACAAGCTTCACAGGAGCCAATCTGATCCTCAAGTGTTTTGTAAACACTGCTACTCAGAAAAAAGTGACAGTGGAGTGCACAAACACACGCCTGCAGGTCTGACAGTGACAGAGGTCACCTCTGGCTTCTTTGTTTTGTCAACATTTCTCTGACCAAATCGAACAACTACTCGGTTAGAAGCAAAGTAAAGCAGAGCACAGCATGATTACTGAAGTCATGGGCAGCTAAATGAACAAATACTGATCGTACGGAGTCTGGGTGATGATTTATTTATCATGCTGACTGAAGAGCTCTGAAGGTGAGTTAGTAAATGCTACAAAGTTGGCAGGCTGTCGCTAGAACAAAGCAGCACACCCGGACCAGTGGCTGGTGGAAAGATCTGTGATCTGTATCCTGAAGAAGATGAAGGAGAACCGAAGGACTTGGCAGGTTCTCTCTGTACTGTGCCAACTGGTGAGTGTTAAAAGATAATGTTGTTTTTGCCCTCTGGTGACTGACTGACTATAATTTATAAAAGGTTTCCTGCTGTCACAACCCTGCATATTGATGAGTTCACCTTTTTTGTCTTCAAAGTAAAAATCATGCTAACATTGAATAATTCTGTTTTGTAAAGTGCGGTACAAACAACTATTTAACACTCACATATTACACATGTACGCTTGCCTACACCCTTCCAGTCTTGCACTCCCATCATAGTTTATTATCACATTATAATAGTTTAATTTTTATGTTTTAAAGTGAATTATGAGGTGGTGTATTTGAATTGGACAACGTTTGAATGATGTTTGTTCCTCAGTGTTTAGCCTTTCTGGCTACATCAGGAATTCAGCCATGCTGCTCGAACAACAGAATCAACTGTACGAATAATGAAATCCCAAGAGGCAAAAATGGAGAGGTAATCTTAAACTTGACTTATTTATACGATTCCAATTCTATGTCTGATTTGATAAGGTACGTTCTGATTCAAACAGAACAACTGTGACGTGGACCTCGTGCAGTTCCCCACCGCTGAGTTTGTGCACGTGTCTGGCAGTTTGAAAAGGATGAAGAGGGAGTGGGTTATTCCAGCAATTAACTTTCCAGAAAATGACAGGGGTCCATATCCTAAATTCATGGTGAAGGTAAATAACGTAGTATTAAGCACATTGAACTGTTTTTGATGCATTTTCACTGAATGTGTTTTCTGTGACTTAAGCCGTCCTGACTAGAAAGTCTGTTGTTTAGATCAAATCAAACAATGAGAAAAAGGTGCCGATAACCTACAGCATCACTGGACCAGGCGCTGATCAGACCCCCAAGGGTGTTTTTACTGTAGATCGGCGGTCTGGAGAGCTGTATGTGACCCAGCCACTGGACTGGGAGAACACAGCAAAATACAGTGTGAGCTAAAGCACAAACTCACTGTTTACAGTCAATCCCATAACCCTTTATCCTCATGCAAACTATTGCAATCCGAATATTATGGTGTGTGTTACAGCTGTGGGTCCATGCACTGAATGAGGGCCTTAAGGCTGAGAAGCCCATGGAGCTCATCGTCAATGTTGTCGACCAGAATGACAACGCTCCGAAGTTCACTCAGAACCTTTTCTATGGCAGAGTAAGCGAAAGCGCCGGCTCTGGTGAGTAAAGGATCCAGCAAACCTTTCTGACTAAAATGTAAATTTCAAGTCCTTCCAGTCAATATTGTATTGTTGTCTAAAACAGGTGACTCCATCATAAAGGTAACAGCAGTGGATAAAGATGACCCACAGACAAACAATGCTATAATAAGGTATCGGATAAAGGCTCAGATGCCCACAGAGGACATGTTTGCCATAAACCCAGTGAGTGGAACGATCAGTGTGAAGGCAGGCGGACTGGACAGAGAGGTAATACAATCACCACGCTTTGCTTTACAAGACTTCCCCTTTCCTCATTTCCATTGTGACTCATGTTCCTGTGTCAGACTCACCCAGAGTCCAAGCTGACCATTGAAGCTGCTGATATGGAGGGAGAGGGACTAACAACCACCTGTGCTGTCATAATCAGCATTACTGACAGCAACGATAATGCTCCACAATTCATCGTCACATCTGTGAGTTGAAAATGCACAAATACTTCATAATAATGTTGAAATAAATGTCATCTGGAATAGTATTTAGTACAGTTCCATGCTTTACCCCAGATATCCACATCAGTCCCAGAGAATGAAGTTGGAGTGGAGGTAATAAGACTAAAAGTCACCGACGAGGATGAGTTAGGATCTCCAAATGCCAACACCAAATATTTAATAATCAAAGGCGACGAGGGCGGAGACTTCAACATCACCACAGGCTCCAGTAAAATGGAGGGAATCCTCAAAACAGCCAAGGTTGGGAAACACCTGTTAATGTTTTTATGGAAGAGTTGTTTTGGAAGACTGGTTTTACTCAACACACGTACTTCATCCGTCTTTCCTTGCTCCCCATCACTTCAAGGGGCTGGACTTTGAGAGCTCTCCTGTCATTACTCTGCTGGTGGTGGTGACCAACCAGGTGCCGTTTTCTGGACTCGTGTCAACCTCGACAGCCACGGTCACTGTAACAGTCACGGACAAGAACGAGCCTTCTGTTTTCAGTTCAGCAGAGATCCATGTAAGCATCTCAGAAGATGCGAAAACAGAGAGCTGTGTGGCCGACCTCAGAGCGCAGGACCCAGACACAGCCAGGAAACAGAGCGTTAGGTACCAACGACACTCACGTACTGTTTACGCGTGGATACAGTATGTACGTAGTGTGTTCATATGCATGTACACTGTTCTGTTTTAGTTGTAATCAGGTCATGTCTCTGTTTTCTTTCAGATACAAACTACATAACGACACTGCCGGCTGGCTAAGTGTTGATAAAGACTCAGGATCAGTCAAAGTTAAGAGCAACATGGACAGAGAGTCACACTATATCAAAGACAGCAAATACACAGTCCTAGTTTTGGCTTACGACAATGGTACATTTACACTTTCGGTATTACCTGAACACACTGCCACAACCTTCTTTCTCATTTGCCAAACATTAAGCCTCCTCTTTTCATTCTTCTAGATACCGTCCCGGCGACAGGGACGGGTACTCTGGTTGTGACTTTATTAGATGTGAATGACCATCATCCTGTGATCAAGCAGAGGAAAGCCAGTCTGTGCAATAGGGATCCTTTTCCTGCCCTGCTGGATATAGTGGACCTAGACGGACCTGGTCATGCTGGACCGTTTACTGTGGAGCTTCAAGGAGAGCACACGATCAACTGGACTATTAGCACCAATTCCACAAGTAAGAGAGCTCATTAATAGTATACATAGACAAGAAAATATTTAGTAATTTAAATGACAACTACAAATCTATTCTTGCTATCTATTCAAGTCACAACATGTCTTATGCGAAATATAGCAGTGATGTCAAACTCACAAATAAACAAATATTTACCCAAAACTCAAACCAAGCACTTCTCAAGTCTTAATTCTGAATATTTCCCCCTACCTGCAGGTGATGTGGCAGCCCTGGCTCCAAGACGGGAGTTGTCACCTGGAGACTATTATGTGCTGATGCGAATCTATGACGTCGGCATGATGTACCGAGACAGCACACTGGACGTAGAAGTGTGCCAATGCCAGGGGGCTGTCTCTACCTGCTTAAAACCACGTTCTGCCCCTCGACTGCACGGTTCTTCCCTCGCAAACTCAATTCTGGGAGCAATTTTTGGTCTTCCGTGTATGTAGCAAGTCTTTTATATTCACCCCTTGTCCTAAATCTGTCTGTAGTTGCTCAGATCTTTCTGTTGACCACAGTACTGCTCTTGCTGCTGTTGCTGTTGCTGAGAAGAATGAGGCGATCAGAGAAGGATGTCCCTCTTCTTGAAGACGAGCCCAGAGACAACATCTTCTACTACGATGAAGAGGGAGGAGGTGAAGAGGACCGGGTAGGAGCAGGAGGTTTTAATACAACTATTACAAGACATCTGCACTGTCAGATGTCTGCTTACATTGGATCATATAAATATTATATATATAAACATATATATAAAACAGAGGAAGGAGATAGTGAATCGGGTCAAAACCATTACACTATCCCTTCCTGTGAAACTTAAACCCAGAGTCATGCTAAGATCGGAAACAAATGTCCTTGAGGCGGCTCAATATTTGTATTTCAGAGTATTACCATAGACTGTATATAAGCTGACAAACTCACCATGAAGTCACTCATTGGTTTGGGACTGCTGTTTTGAAGCCTCGGCTTTCACTCTTTTGGTTTTTGGCCGTGACACGAAAGGATGGAGCTAAATATAATATTACAATTTACAAAATGAACGTTATGCTGTATTGAAGAAGTTTTAAACTAACGATTGAGACCATAACCTCATACAATGTTTACCGAAGTAATAAATCAAGTGAGAATTAGGGTAATATTCTCATAGACTGCTATACAATCAGAGGAGTCACCCCCTGATGGCTATTAGCAAAATGCAAGTTTAAGGCACTTCCGCATTGGATTCCCTTTTTAGACCCGGATGTCAGTTTAAGGGTCTGTTTCCTCTTGTTTTTTTCTTTAGGAGTATGACTTGAGCCATCTCCATAGAGGGCTTGATAATTGTCCTGAAGTCTTCTGCACGGATGTGTTTCCTACTGCCCAGAGTCGCCCATGCTACCGCCTACAGCTCCAAGCCAATGAACAGATCGTCATTGATCCTCAATTTATTGAGGATGTGAGTATTAGGATCTACAGATCGTATATTTATCGTATGCTTATGAGTGTGTTAACTCTGTATGCATTATCTTTTCCCTGTAGAACCTGCAGGCTGCAGACAGCGACCCCAGAGCGCATCCTTATGACTCTCTTTTGGTGTTTGACTATGAGGGTGTTGGCTCGGACGCGAGTTTGCTCAGTTCAATCAACTCCTCGGACTCAGATGAGACGGAGGACTTTCAGAGCATGGCCCTCTGGGGACCCCGTTTCAGCAGGTTGGCTGTCCTGTACACAGGGATGGACGAGGACAATGACACAGAAACACTCCCAGGGAAAAGAGAATACGTCTGATGTGCCCGATGTATTTACAGATCTGCTAAACTTGTGTCCATCTGCCCAAGGTCCTCAGAGTGCTGAGTGGCCTCTTTCTACTGCCTTCTGTGGCTTTTTGGCTGAGATGGGTGACACTCACGCTCTGTTCATGTGTCATTCTTAGCTCTCCTGGCTTCTTCATTTTACTGACGTGTTGCTGGAATCTGGAGAAAAACAAAGGCTTTTACAAACTAAACGCTATTGAGTCCTGAATTTACGGTGTCAATGTTATGTTATTCAGCTAGATTTTGCTTGTTTCATGCCAAAACATAATTGCTCAGATTATAGCAAACATCATTTATTCTGTAATGTGCAACAGCTTCAATCAAAGTAATATTGGAATCCTAGTTTATGGATTTGCTGATTTAAGTAAATGTAAAAGTGGGCAATACTTTAGGAAGAGAGTTTGAACATTAGGGGTTAGTAGTCCACTGCATTTAGCAGTGCGTGGTTACATGATGATAACTTCAAACACCACCTCAGCTAGTTTGTATTTTTATTCTATCATTATGAGTAGTAGACATTACTATTTAGTTTAGTATTTTTTTATGTTATTTTGCTGATGCAACAGCCAAAATCCCCCTTCTTTTCTAATCATATAAAATGCTGGATCCTGCAAAAAATGTTGTCAAATAAAAACCTATTGTCAAAATGTTTTATTTCTGCTACAAAAATAGAATCCCAATAACATAAAGCAAGTGATTTACTGGGGGTGGAGTATTTTGAAGAGCCACACAGTTGCAGTTATATTAGCTTAGTTTAAAAATAGCCAACGATGGTGTCCAATATACAGGAAAGATGATTAATCGTCATTTTCTCCCAGTATAAAATTAAACCATTTTAACAACAGTTTTACTCCTTAGTTGTTACCTGATGTTACCAAACGTCAATTATCTACAAGGGCCTCCTATTGTAGAAGGTTTGGCTCTATGTTTCTAGATCAGCGGCCTTCTTTGTTTTGATGAATTTGTGTTGCACTTACAACCTGCGCCCAGTGGGAGGCAGTGTATAGCATAATGCACTAGCGTCCTCTGCAGTGGCTGAAATTATATAAAAACAAACAGCTTTAGTGAAAGGGTTAATAGCATGTCCCAAACTTACTGAACATCAAATGTTCAACACATATAATAATAATAATAATAATAATAATAATAATAATAATAATAATATTGTTGTTAAGCTTCGTTAATGCAATAGTCTGATTGCACAAACAAAAGCAAAAAAAATTTGCTCTGATGTTAATGAGCAACAACTTCAGTCACTAATGGCGTTGGCATAATATGGTATAATATGTTTGTACTATATGAGTTAGAACACACAGTATAATCTCAACCTGTCTCTAAAATGAAACCAGTTATATCACAATACCCTAGCCAACCAGCTGATAAGTGCTTAAGTCATGACCAATCATCTCCCTGTATCACTTCCTCAAGAGTGGACTTCAGTCATACATTATCATATAAGTCAGGTGAACTTTCACCCCCTGGATCTGCTGTACTACTGCGAGAAAACAAACTGTCTCAAAGATTAGCTGTGGATAAATGAGTGAAGCAACATTTGGTAAAGGTAAGCTGCCACATTGACTGAAAAGTGTCAAATCTGAATCAAAGGTGTGTGTGTGTGTGTGTGTTTGACTGATTAATTTTGATGTCCTATACAAGTTAACTGTTTTCTTGCACAACAGATGACACAGAACATGTTCCAGGAGGGGTTGTACCAGGTGTTTTTTAAGGACACACCCTCAACCCGCCCACTGACCCAGGTTACCAACCACGGAGAGCTTCTCAATGGCAGGATTCATCGTTGGTTTGGGACTGTGGTTAATACCAGACTTTTAGTCACTGGAGTGAGATGCTACTTTTTTGTGCAAACCATTTCTTTTTAAGCATTTAAACTGTCTGCCTTCTTCATACCTTGTGCTTCCTCTCAGGTGGTGCAGATCATCAGTGCATTAGCGTGCATACTGGCCACAGTCACCCATGCATGTGTGAGCTACAGCTGCTCCGTCTCGATGACAACACCAGTGTGGTCAAGCTTATTTGTGAGTCCACATCTGCTTCAACTGATACACTTTAGAGAGAGAGAGAGAGAGAGAGAGAGAGACTAAAACTCTACAATCCTAACTGTTTGTGTTGTTACAGTATTTGGCTGCTGGCTGTTTGGCAATGGAGGTTCAGAGGAAAGCTAATAAATTAAAGGTAAATACTTTGTGTAGTCATTTCTAACATTGTTGCTAACGTCATCAGCTGCCTTGCTTAATTTTTGTATCCATCATGAACAGATTATTGCTCTGATGGGTCTGAACGTCTTCAGTCTTCTGTTTGGCTTCTCTGCTCTCCTGGCCAACAGCCTCGGGTCAACGCAGCTTGTCGCACTCAACACAAACCAACAGGTAACTCTGTAATTCATTTAAAACATGGAGATTGTGTGAAGACCAATCTAGTGTTGTTGTTTTTATTATATCCATCAATACCCCTAAACAACACATTTCATACCATGATGAAAAGCTTGTTTCAACCGCCACCTTTGTCTGCTGAATAAGTAGAAATGCTTCCTGAGCTGTAAGTGAACTGTTCTCTCTCTCTCTCTCTCTCTCTCTCTCTCTCTCTCTCTCTCTCTCTCTCTCTCTCTCTCTGTCTCTGTCTCTCTCTCTCTACCATCCTTCTCACTAGCGTGTGGGCTCATATATCGCAAAGGGGAGCTCCATAGCATTTACCGTGCAGTGTTTTCTGGCGTCACTCTACATACTCTTCCTGTCGTTGAGAGGCCTGCGTCGCTACAGTCCTCCCCATCTTCAGGCCTACAGCCGCCTCTCACAGGTAAACATAGTCAGTGGTACAGTAGAAGTCTGTCTGGGGATGACATGTTTTGTGGGAAGTAGATTTCCAGCTAAATAAATCAGAGATACTAACTTTAAAAAGCATAGTATTCTGGTTAACTTATTTAATGGGGTTGAAATGCTTTTGCTCTCTTCTGGCAGGATCCGGATGAAAGCCATGGGCCTCTGCTGGAACAAGTGGAATTCAGTCATTGAATCTCAAAAACCTGAAAAAAACCAACTCCTGCTTGAACAGCGGATTTGTAAACTCAGTTACTGTTATTGATCAGGGTCTGTATGGTCGGTATGAACCATAATTGTTATAATTATTGTGAAATATAGAATAACTTCTCCTTTGGGATTCAAAAAAGCTTCAAATTCACTTTCCCAAAGAAAGTGCAAAAGCAAAGTTACAAAAAAATAAACAGCGTGTTGAACAAATAATGGTGCACACAACTTATTAAACATTTCAATCAAGAACATATATGCATGTTTTCAAAGCTCAGCAATCTGTTTTTCTGAAAATTGTTAAAACAGATTCTAGTCTTCCCATTTTGCTGCTCTGTGGTCAACACTAGAGAGCAGCATTGCCTCTGATTTGTCACGTTATTCAGTCTGATCCTTAAATCAGCTCACTCTGTTTAGTGCAAGAAGTAGAGGATGACATTGTTTTACATCAGCTGCCAAATGTAGAAATAGAAAGACTTGCTGGTCAGAGCAATGTCATATACTGAAGAGAAGATGAATGCACTCTAAGCTGCAATGATTTAACTAACAATGTTTTGACCACACCTGGTCTCAAGGGAATTCATTGTTTTAATCTAATGACCATTGAGTGAAAATAAATGGTTGGTTTTAGTAAGTTTGCACTGATCTCTTAACTTCTCCAACAGATCTTAATTTCCATGTGCACCCATTCACTTTTACCTTACCGTACACCTAATGTAACCTTAACTATAAAACCCTAAGCCCCAGTCTTTAAACTGTCCCTTAAAATACTTGACAAAATGTCATAATGTTGCAAAATGTCCTCACTTTCATGGTCTAAAGCTGACAGTGGTCCTCGCAGAGATAGAGGAGTGCAAAGAGTTCAGACAGAGTGAAGGGTCTGGTGTGTTTGAGCATTTAAATGATTGAGGATTTCATTAAGGATATAAAGCAAGGCCATACCCCACTCCTATAGTAAGCTCACACACACACAAGCACACTAACAGACGGGTAAGAGTGAAAAAAGTCACGGAGGAGCGAGTTTCTCACGGCATGTCGGGCTAACAGCTTCCAGCTGTTGCCTGGTTGGAAGAGCTGCTATGGGAACACGAGTACAAAGAGAAACGTGGTATTCATTATCAAATGGACACAGAAGGAGAATAAAAGAAAGCAGGATGACGAGGTCGGGTGTCCTCACAGACACTGACAACTGATTCCTCTGATAGGAACCACTTTTCATGGTAAAGTATCATAACTACTCTTTGTGTGTGTTTGTAGTCTGTGAAGCTGGTGTTTTATGATATGGACATGTTGAGTTGCTAGAACACCTACATGGATCCATGTTGCATTTAAAGATTGTTCAGTGTGATCAGAGGTAGCTGCCGACCAAGGGAAATCTTAAGCGACAACAAATGTTTGAAATAAAAGCCTTCCCAGATGCATTTGTGCAGCTGTTTATCTTGTGACTGGGTGATTAGTAATATCTTTTATCTTTAGAGTGTTTCTTCCTTTTGACTCCTCAGGAAATCCTCCTTCTCATTCTCTTGGAGGCCAGAGTGTAAGAGGGAAGTGACTGAGGCCGGGATGTGCTGACAAGAGAGTGAGTGTGTCCGGAGGAGAGGAAGTGACTACACGAGGGGATCCCCTTTGATGTCCGGCTGATACTTCAGCAGAATGGCCTGGAAGGATTTGATCTGAGCCACCTGGGAGTGAGTGAATAACAAAATATCTTCATGCTTTTCATTTTTGAAAACATAAATGAAAAACAGATGGAAGGCATAATCTTGAGAACATTCATCAATAATTTATTTTTCTTACTCTCAAGAACCAACACTGCTCCTCATCTTGAAAATTCATCATCAATTTCCAACAACACAGTTTTGAAAAATGTAAAGTTACTATACAAATTTTAATAGAAAAAAAGAATAAATTAACTGTGGAATTCAGTAATTTTTTTTGTCAATTCCACATTTTTTCTACAACACCTTTAATGTATTGTTACAGTTGAACAGAACTGATAAAATCAAGTTACATGCTCTATTGTCTGGTTGGGGAAGTCTTATACTATTAAACTGTCTGTTAAAATAAGCTTCATTTTGCACATCTGGTAAATTGAATCTATTGAAAACAATGAAGATGTCTAGATCCTACGTGACGAAGCAGTAACTGGTCATTTCGTAGCACCTGAATGCATTATTACAGAACTAAAAAACAAAACATTACTGGTTCATATAAAATGGAACATTGTAAAACAATGAATGTGAATGTTAAAAACCCCACAAAACCTTACAGTGCCCCTCCGTACATACAGGAAAAGACTGATAAAAGAGTTAGTTCATTTCTCTTGGAGTATTACGAAAAAAACCTCATAAATTTCTATGAAGCACAGAAAGAATGGTGTGTTTGGGGCTACAGAGGGAAGGGACGTCACACATCTTCACATCGGACTCAGAGGTCAGAGATCACCACAAGGTCGAGATGGGGCACACTACGGAGCAAGATGTGCTAATGTAAGCGTACAGAAGACGGGTGCTGAATGTCTCCGGGGGTCAGTGGATCTGCAGGCCATGCATGTGTCTTAGCACAGTAACAGTGGGAAAAGACAGGGTCAAACTTGCACTCTAATAAGGTAGCCAGAGAGTGCTGGTTCCAATCCTGGGTAAAAACTGATCAAATCTGACCAGGCATGGGTGGGTAACTCTTGGAGAACCAACCATGCAGGGAGTGGACTAAACCGTCTTATTTAAATAGCCTAGAAAGTGGCAGATTACAACAACTGGTGTGAGTGCACAAAGGAAACACAAGACAATGAGGGACAGGGTGAGATGCACCTGGTTCCTCCCATGCCGTAACACATGTTGCACCATTTATCCAGACATAACGGTGCTGTGAGACTGAAAACAACCACGTCTCT
Source organism: Cottus gobio (assembly GCA_023566465.1). NCBI lineage: Eukaryota > Metazoa > Chordata > Actinopteri > Perciformes > Cottidae > Cottus > Cottus gobio. Next base: position 14,802,391 of record CM042223.1, read on the forward strand.
GTATGAGATGTAGAATCTGTCATCATCTTGGTGAATTAACACCAATTCAGATTTTTTTGCAACAATGGTACAAATTATTATTGACTCTGGTTCGGAGAAGATGGGGGACATTGATTTACTTACAAATAAAACATGCAGAAGTCTACTTCCTTCTTACAAAACCAGCTGTGCTTTTCTAACCCTGATCTGAATATCTGATTGTTGATTGGGATGAGTGAGAAAATTATTCTCTCCATTTGAGAGGGTTAAAGAATTGCTTGTGTCAGTTCTGGCTATGGCTTCTCTTCTGCTTCGACAGTGGGGATTAAACATTGCCGAACTTAAAATGTGTCGATGTCCTCAAAAGAGCACAATCGTGGAACACCTAGTCCGTGGTTCTGGCGTTTCTACCTTCCTCTGGATTTTTGATACAACTCATTATTAATATAATAAGTGCAAAATGAAAATTCACTAATTGTAATTCCAGCCCTCATATACACTGTTAATGTTGTGCTTTGGAATAAGTTCTACTATATTTGTCTGAGTGTCTGTACAATGGCTATAGACTGAGGGGCTTTACTGTTTGTAGCTTGAAGGAGGGGTGGTTTCAGTGCTGAATTACAGTACAAATGTAAAGCACCAACATGTTTGGCACGTTTGTACTCGTTTGTGTGTCCGTAATATGTGTTGTGACTGCCAGTGTGTGTGTTCTAGTCGGCATTAAGTTCACTCTGTCTGTGTTGCTCCTGACATGATGAAAAGGTGGACAGAAAGACGAGCAAGCACAGTGCGACAAAAAGGGATTGACAGATACTCAGCGTGGTGAGAAGAACCGGAATCAAGAGCGACAGAGAGGAAGAGACGCAAAGATGGTTCACTATGGAGATATATCATCAACATCAACCACAAGTAATGCCAACAGATGTCAACAGACACAAATCATTTACTTCCAGGGGTGAAAATGAAAAATGTGAAACGATGGAATCAGAATGTCTTGTTTCTATATCAAAACTACAGCCAAAATGAATTGTTGCAGTAATTGTCAAAATGAAGTCACTGAAATAAGCAGAGATTAATGCCAAACCCAATAACCACAAGTCCCAATTCACTGATGACACACTAATGATCTTCTACTCCAAGTATCGCAGAGCAGAGAGCACTGCAAAATGCCTGCTTTAATTCACTCTGTAGACTCAAACCAGTTCATATTGTACAATGTTTGTTATTGCTATAGTCCTCATCAATATCCCAGATAGAGTCCCATAAATCCTCCTGATATTGTCACTGTGAATTCCCTCTCATGCAGTTGACTGTATGGCACCAGCCCAGGGACCCTGGTGTGACCAGTCGATCCAGTCAGTTGTCTTTGGTTGTGGGTTAAACTGAGAGGAGTTGAATTTGTCATCTATACGTTTGTTAATCCGGATTTTTCTGAAACGTTGTGTTATCTTCTTTTATTATAAATATGTGGGGACAAAAACAAAAAAGACAAACAACATTAATGGAATAATTATATCCAACACAGTTTGTTTGGGCCTGGAGATGGGTTTTAAACTGGCGGCTCAAATCCAGCAGGTATCCTCTGATTGGGTGGCAGTGCACTCAGTTAGGTCGGGGACCAAAGATGAGATATGAAACAGATCCTGGAATGGCCAATGTTGGTTCTGCTGAGTTGTTTGTTTGATATTTTTTATGTGCTCTCGTCCCATCGCTTTTTTCCTCCTCGCCCCATTGCTTGTGTGTGGAGGGTGAGTAAAGAACGGGCTCTGTGGTGCTGCCGGGCAACAGTTCAACAGCTGAGGTGGCACTTCTCAGTCTGTCCTGTGAAATCAGCCCTCATCAGAGCCCAGCGAGTGTGTCCCTGTCCAGCTGAGCACTGTGACAGAGCGGCATAATAAGGAGGTGGTGAGATGGATGGAGGGCAGGATTTAGGAAGGAGGGAGGCTCATGTCCAGTGGGCCAGTCCGCTCGGGGCAGGGTTTTTGTAGGGCCTTAAGGATGAGGTTGTTGGTTGTCGATGGGTAGTGAGGGACAGTGGAGCGACAATAGGAGAGGGCAATGGGACTTTTCTGGGCCCTATAGGAAGGTCTCAGACCAGGGTTCCAGGTTTGGCCTTATCACGTCTGTACCACTGCACATCTGCCAGCTCTGAACACAACGGGCTGCTGAGAAAACAGCTGTCACTGAAAGACCTGCAGAGGAAGACATGGACCAGGGTGAGACTGACTTTAGAGAATTTTATCTGTAGAGACACAAATAGATACTATAAAATACATGTTTAAAAATATGGCAGATATATGGCAGATAAATGGTTTCAAGCATTTATCTGCTTTTGAGATTGTTTGTTTGTTAAAGAATGTTCTGTGTTACACTTACAGCACACGATTTACACTTTCTATTAGTAACTACTGTAAGGAATTAGCCACAGTGTTGGTGTCAGACCACAGAGCAGAGCACATGCAGAGATCAGATACAGATACAGCCAAAGAAGGAGTACATGACACAGATACCGCCACCGTCAAAGAGCAAGACATTGTCCACTTTCCCTTTTGTCAGCCCCCCACAGTTGATGATAAAAGTGAACGGTCATGTCACATGAGTGCCTCACATTTTTAAAGGTGTGCAAGATTTATATAAATAAGTCTGATTGTGAATAAATTTAGCTCTGCTGGCAAATTATATTTTTTCTTCAAGGTTATTTTCACTCTGTTATGCTGCTGCTGTGCCTCTCGAACAGTACACTGTAGGTTTAGACCACTGGGAGGTCGAGACCAGACAGTACCTCTATGCATCAGAGCTGGGCTGAGGGGGAGACTGACAGACGTCCTCAGTAGGAGAGCTGTCTGCTGTGCCTCTAAACCAGGAGAGAGGACACACACACAAGGAAAGGAGGGTTAGTGCAGACAGAGGGAGACGAGGAAGAAATGACAAATATTAGGTAATAAGAGAAATGTCCATGATGAAAAGGGGATCGGAGAAAGAGAAAGATGACAGGACAACGAGTGAAGAAACAAGGAACAAAGGTGAGTAAATCCAAAACTCAAACAGCAAAATAGAATGAAAAGTCAAGAGGAGTGATGAGAGACAAGAAAGATTTAAAAATAGATGTTAAGCCCAAATCACATACAAACATTCTTTGGGATTAGCTCAGCAGTGTAAAACAATATCAGATGACAGATAAAACAGACCGTCAAAGCTCGTGAGGACGTTAGAGTGAGGTTTGGATAAAGATGGAGAGAAAGAAGCTGAGTAGCCAAGATGCATTTTGTCCTAAAATAATGTAAATTCATATCTTCTTCTTCTTCAAACATCTTGACAACCCGGTCTGCTGCTGTGTGTGTGTGTGTGTGTGTGTGTGTGTGTGTGTGTGTGTGTGTGTGTTGGTCTGTCTCTTACCCGCTCTGCCAGTTGAGGATTTGCTGTGGGCTACAGGGGGGTGTTGGTGTGGCTGCGTGTTCGCTGCAGGGCGTCACACTCCTCTGGCTGTGAGGGGATGCAGCTATGGGGGAAACTGATAGTTAGTCATGCTAAACGAGATACAACACCTGCAGCACGAGATCGAGACACAAGATTCAAATACACGTGTATTGAGCCGCATGGATACACAGACACAGAACAAACACACGTGGTGGAGACTAAAGTGAGTTGAGGAAAGGAATTTCAACTATGCTTCACATACGGGGAAGTTGGGGAATGTGGCCACTGAGAACATTTGGCCCGGTGGGCATGTTGGAGACAGGTCACATGACTGCAAATGTTTAATGGCAGCGTGTCAGTCTCATAATCTGAAGGTCGTGAGTTCAAGCCTCACACGGGGCATTGACTTTTCTCCGTTTGTCCACACAAAGTACATGTGTTATATAAATCTGTAAATTTGTTAATCACAATCTCAAACCAATCCCACTGTACACTCACAGGACATCCCCATTTTAATTTTTGAATGTTGTTGATGCGGTAAGATCATATTGCTAACGTAACGATTGATTTATTTTAATTCAAGTAAGTGAAAAGTGGGGCGAAATATAATATAAGGATGAGAAAAGAGAGTTTGAATGTTATGCTGTATTCTCACTACAAGCAACACCAACAGGCTACAAATCATGTCAGATGGAAGTGAGGCTACAAACTGAAGCTCGACATCTCAGTGTTCCCATCCATCTAAACGAAATGCCGTAAGTCAGTTGCGAGAGCTCGGCAGCACAGCACTCATAATCTAAAGGTCATGAGTTTGAGCGTCAGTAGGGACATTTTCTCTTTGACCTGTATTGTTAGAACCTCTGAATAGACAAAATATTTGTCAACCTAAATAAATATTGTATGTTGTTATCTAAAACACACAATGATACTTTTGACCCATAAGAGACAAGGTTTATTGTGAATAAATGAAGAAGACTAACCTGGTGAGCCCTTGGCGAGTGTCCCTACTCTACTCCCTCGACTATGTCCCAGAGTGCCTTGCTGTGACCCTGTCTCGGAGGAAGTAGATCCCGAATGTGAGTGACTCCTCTCCTTCAGGCTCCCTGAGGACCTCTGGTACCAGCATCGCAGCTCTTCAGACACCGCTGCCCTCCCCCCTCCTCCGCTTCCACCACCCTCTCGCCCCAATGACGGAGTCCTTACGATCTGAGAGCGCGACGGCGTGAGTCGGCCGCTCCCCTCTCCTCCCTCCTCTCCCCCCCAGGCCTCCTTGTACAGTCCCCCGGCCGTGTAGGAGCTGGAGGTCTTGAACTGGGCCTTGACGCTGTAGTGGCCCTCCTGATCGCTCTCCAGGCTGCGCACCACCACAGGGTTTGGGCTGCCCTCCACGTATAGCGGGTACTCCTTGATGCGGTACTGGGAGGAGGGCTGGCTCTGGCTGTGCAGGTAGACTCCGTGGTGTCCCCCTCCCATCCCACCTCCACCCGAGCCTCCAACAGAGCCATTCTTAGCTGCCAGGTTTGGCATTGAGCCGGAGTTAGAGGAACCCAACTGACCTGCTGACCTGGAGAGACAACAAAGGAACCAACATATACATCAATGTCACTAAAACTCTGTTAATTTCTTTCTATACATATCTAACATATTGTCCAAAACTTGATTTGTGTGAAATGAGCCACTTTCCCTGCATCCTTACCTGTGCCTTTGCCTCTGTCTCTGCCTGGCTTTCGAGGGTGAGTCCTCTCCCAAAGTGGAGTAGTTGGGGTTGCTGCTGGGGGGTCCACCAGCTGGGTAGTAATGCTCTGAGCTGCTTTGGCTGGTGCAGGATGAGCAGTCGTCCAGTGGGTCAGAGCCATTGGAGTTGCGTGCTGGGACCAGGAAGAAGTCAGGGCTGCCGAGTGTGCCCAGGGTGTGCGGGTGTGCGTCGGGGTCGGGCGCCAACAGTTTGCCCTGAGACTCAAGGCTTGAGCTGCGGTTCCTAAAGTGCTGAGCGAGACTGTGCAGACGGGTGGGACTGATGTCCACTGACCTGTGAGATGCAGCATCACAAAAAGGTTTAATATCAGGGCTGAGCTGGAACAGACTTACAGACAATTAGGTGAATTTAATAATAAACAAGGTAATTGTTTTGGGAACAAGCAAAGCTTCAGGAAAGGGAGCCCTGTAACCCCATACTCCAGATGGGGTACAAACATTAGCCAAAGATAGGAGCTTACTAGGATGTTTTATAGTAAACTATAACCTATACAATTATAACGAGATAAGAGTCTTGAATAACCAGTAAACAACTGAAGGTATAAAGACTGACCTAGTGGAATGTACGTAGTGTGGGGTCCTGGTCTTCAGGTCTGGGGTTGAGGGCATGCTGGACTGAGAATTCCAGTGAGGGAGGCTCCTGATGGGGCTGCTCTGCAGGGAGTTACTTCCCCCTGCATCTGCACTGCCAGAGCTTGGGAAACGCCTGCGACTTGACAAAGAGGCAAGGAAATAAACATATAATTAAATATATATTGAATTATTATTCCTTTCACATAAGCGACCTGTATATGATGAGCTCTACTGAACTTGTGGTCAACCCACATTTGAGGCACAGACTATTTTCACAGACTGACTCAAGTCCGAAATTGTAGTTCTACACATATTACTTACATTAATTACATTTGAAATGATGCAACACTAGTAATTTTGGGCAGCATCACACACGTGTTAATACACAGTCGCTCTATTCTAAATCTAGTTAAGATAAACTCCCTCATACCTGGAATGAGAGGAACGTTTCTTGACTTTTTCATAGGGTTCATCCAGTGACGATTCACTCCATATCTTGGGTTTGATGGGTGATTTATCGTAGTCAGGGCGTGAATAGTGCAGGTGTCGCAGGCCATCCAGGGACTGAGGTGGAGGGGGTCGACTGTGAGATGGTGGTCGAGGAGGGAGGCCCTTGTGGGGCGATGCTACTGGAGAGAAGGTGGGGGTACCTGTAACTTGTGGATCATCTGAAATAGAGTAATAATTGGATTATGTTGGAGCATTAAAGATAGTTTACAGTTTCATAAAATCATGAAAAAAGCTCAGAAATCAGCGGGTTATTGAATCTTGCAGAGTAATGTGAAGGATGGAGACTCACCATCATCCAAGATCAGTGCGTCAGACAATGAACTGTCTTCAGAACCAATATTGGCCTCTATTGGATAGAGAAATAAAGACAAGAGCTTAGATATTGTACAATTACTAGATTTAAAACTTAAAAGCCTCATGTTTGTAAATGTTTTATGTATCAAAAAGCAACAATGTTGGAACTTCTATTTCAACAGTAGTCGAGAAGAATACTGCTGTGTATCGTGGCAACTACAGCTAATACTACAATCTGATTTGCCTGTAGTGAAAAGGATTACCCTCTATGATAAGCGAAGCTCTCTGCGTAGGCTTCTTGCCAGAGCGGACCCGGTGCTCATTGATAGAGTTCTCAATTTCCTGGAGCTTCTTCAGCGCGTTCAGATAAGAAGTCTTCCTCTGTTTCTTCAGCTTCTTACTGCTCACGTGAGGATCGCTGGCAAGACGCCTGGCTGCCTCTGTAATCTGGGACTGAATGGCAAACTCCTGCTCCAAACGCTCCAGTTCCTCCTCCTGGGACAAGCACACAGACGCAAACATGAGGACAAACTCTGAGTAACTCAAGCACAAAGATTCGCAAACAGTTTTAGCAACGAAATCTCTGCTCAATCCAAAAAAAACAAGGCAGCAGTTTGCAGACACATATTCAGACTGTAACTGGCCCGTGCAATCTATTTGGTTTGACACACACACAAAGCCTTGCCTGAGAAAACACACTGCGGAAATCATTTATCTGCGATGCAGCCCCGCATTTTCTCACCACTGGATATTCTCTATTGAGAGTCTCTGTCCCCCACTAATAAGGCCTCTCCATCAATCCATCCTCCCTTCCTCTTCACGTCTCCTGAGGCTCGAGGTGAACAAACTAAAACATATTCTGTCAAAGTGTAAATGTGTTTACTACACTGCAAACATGTCTAACTACTGTACATATACTGCAATATTTGGTGTAGTGTACGGTTAAATAGCATAGATTAATAAAATAAAACTCATCGTGTGAACTCATGTATGTGAGAGCAAACACTTGATTTCACTTGCCTCCATACAGACAACATCTTACTGGACTACCTCAGGTCTGAGGAATCCCTCTCTCTAGCAATCCTTTCACACTGCTGCAAGTGCGGCGTTCTGTGTGTGTGTGTGTGTGTGTGTGTGTGTGTGTGTGAATGAGTTTAAGGTGTTTATAGTGTAAATTAAGAGACATCTTTCTCCTTGCAAGGCAGTTTTGTGATCTTGTGTCCCTGGATTATTTTTAAAGCATACAACCTCAGCGACACACACCCACACATGCCTGCATACTTACAGGCGCACACACAATCCTACTATCACCACTTCCTGTGGCGAGAATGCTGCTATTTTTAGAAGTTCTGCTGCTCTGGAAAATCTACCCGTGGCACAAAAAGACGAAGATACAGGTCCAAGACGTCTCAGACTGTGGCTTTCCACTGTTCTCTGTTTCCTTTGCTTACTTAACAATTGAGCATGGATGAGGTATTCTATCATTATGTCAATCATCATGCCGACTATTATGTGAGTATTAAGTATCTGGCTTTAAATATAGTTAATCTTGAACAGCCCTTAATCTTCACTGATTAACTTCAGGAGCTTTGAAACACCAGTTTGATCTATAATGCCCATACTGCTCATAAATGGCTTTTAACAATGGCATAATTAACATTACAGCTGGGTTAAAAGGAGATAAACACGCTGAACTAATTAGCGCCACATATATTAATATATTTAAATTACTACAGCACAGTGCCTGGCACAGATACCTACAATATTATTTATTTGTTTCATACACTGACAATGCTAGATGACCATCTGTTTTTATTTGGGCTGTGTGGGGAGCAGGGAGATGGGAAAGTGTAATAAAGTGAACAATGAGTTGCAGCTTCACCTCTCCCTTCAGCTGAAGTTTCTGCTCGTCCAGTTTGAAGGCGGTACCGATCTTCCGTCTGACTGTGGGTGGCTCCTCTCCCGGATCCAAAGGATATTCTTTTGGAAGCTTCCCTGTCAGCTCCTGCGAAAGATGACATGGGGACACATTAGAAAGGAAGAGCTAAAAAGTATTCAGATTTTCTAAATATTTGCCAGATCTATGTTTTCTCATACCGACTCTCTGATGCAGATACTCTTGAGTTCCTCTAGTCTCTTCCTTAGAGTTTCCTCCAGAGCATCCTGCCGAGCCCTCAGTGCTGCCAGCATGTCCTTCTTAGCTGTCTGGGAGCTGTCCGATTCCTGAGAGCCTGCACGGGACAGACAACACATCACATGAGGGCAGGAGTCAGGGACGTATGTGTGTGTTTGGAGTAGTGGGGACCTCTGAGGAGATTGTGGAGGTAGAAAATGGGCATGCACCTGCTATCCTTGCAGGATGTTTACAGGGAAGTGAAACGTTTCGATAAGGAAACTGAGTTTTAGTGGTGTGTTTGTGCGAGTGTTAGTGTTTCAAGGAAGGGGCAGTTTAGGACAAAGTCTGTGACGCACAATCTCCACAGCCTTGAGATGGTGCCAGTCTTGTTTGCCATATGCTTTGTTAAGAAACACACATTCCCCACACAGACACATTATGTTTCCCTCTGTAGCTCTTTCAGTGACTGTGTGGTCAAAGATTACAACAATACAAAACAAACCACTGAACGGACCGAAATAAACATGAAATGGCTTTGTATTGTTACAAGTTATGCTATATTTAAGTCCAGTGTTCATATAGTTGTAGTTTTGCAGCTACACAAACACTAGCAGTGTTCATCCAACTGTCCTTGCAGCTCAAAATCATTCAGCTTTATGCATTAGGTAAAGTTGAACACACGTATTTCTGTTGCCTCTCATTTGCAGCCACAAATGGTTTCAAATTGATCAGAGAAACGCTATGATCGAGTCAGACAGAGACGTGTTGGCTGTGGTGGAGGGGGAGGTGCACGGATCTAGCGTCACAGTTCCTGTGACATGTTTATGTTGTTGGGCAGAGATGGCCTCCAGTCAGCAGTGGATTATGAAATCAACACACTGACACAACACCAGTAAGTCAAGCGACAAAACACAGACAGATAAGACAGAGACACCCTGTATCATACGGGGTTAGGGTGGAACTAGACAGGGACAAAGTGGGGAGAAAATGGAGATTAGGAGGCTAGGAATGGATAGCTGAGGAGATAAAGGGATGGGATTAGGGACAGATACATGTGTCTATACAGAGAAAAGAAGGAAACTGAAAAAAGCTGATCCGATCAGGAAGATGAGTGGAGAAATCAAAATGAGGACAGCGTGCAGGACAATTTTACTGAAATAATGTAGTGTTCTTCTTTACCAGAAATAGATGACCCCAAAGCCATGCGTATCTCTTATTATCATAAATGAGGCTGCTTGGGTTTAGCAGCAGAAGCTCATCAAGTTTCAGTATTCTGCCTAATTAATCACTTTCATAGCAGGCAACACACTTTACATGGATGTCTGGATTTAAAAGTGCATTTTCCTTTTGAATCTAAATGTAGTTAATGTACAAATCCTCCTGTCACACTCATTACTTGTTCAACAGGGACAGGCATTGTTTTAAAGGCCGGGGCAAAGTTGTACACTGACCCGCTGCCCTATTCATTCCCTTACACCACTAAATTTAGAGGAGGCAGGGGCCTGTGGAGGGTGTGTCTGTGAGACACGGGGGGTGGGTGTGGTGTTCCTAACATACAGAAAGACACCGGGCGGGGTGTGTGTACAGTATGTGTGTGAGAATATTCAGGAGGGAATCAATGGCCCCTTTCCAGAAGCAGCTGTTTCTGTCTCTCCAGTTGTCAACGAGACTCCCCCTCACTACCACTCATGCAAACACAGAGACTAATTTGCACACATATCAATCTTTCTCTCTCCGTTTGTCTGAGTTTCTTTCTCCATCTCTTCCACGCACAGACACACACACACTGAGCATATACTGACCTGACGAGAGCAGACTGCCACTGCTGCCACTTATAATTTTGCCCTTGCTTCCCATGTTTGCTAGTTTGGAGGTCTTCAGAGTTCCTGTTTCTGTAAGGTCTATAGCGATCTCACTCAAACTCCGCGCTGCATGGATCTTTGACTGGAAAGACAAGAATGGAGAGGGTTTGTCAAGGCACGTCGTGAAGCTGTTTAATTGCAAGAGTCTTACTGACCATGGTTGCTGAGTTTGCTGTATCTCATGTACATTTCTAATCATGTCTGGTCTGCGGTGTGAGTGTGTATGAGGTGGGCCTGCTGACCTTGCTTTGCTTGCGGTCCAGGTAGAACTGGTGTTGGCTGATGGCCATGGCCCAGATGGACTTGATGAGGGCAGGACAGGCGTACCACGTATGCACAGCGATGCCACTGTGACCAAACGTCCTTCTTGTCACCGACGCCCTACAGTAAGAGCGGACACAAGGCCTCCTTATATACACTGAATACAAAAGATGGCTACATATTTACAACAGTGAAAAAAACGCCCACAGGACAAATCCACCACTGACACTACCACGCTTACTACAATTACTGCTACGGCTAATAAGAGAGAGAAAAGATATTAGAGGCTTGTGATATCAAAACCTGATGAAGGATATTTTTTGCAAAGCCACACACGATGTTCCCAATTGTTTACTCATCCTTATTTAAACAGACATCTGCAGCTAAGAAACCAACCAGCTCACCCTAATGACAGCTTCCATTGATGAAAACACCACTGCTCTCTGTTTCACCCTGTATGTCTCTTTTTCTCTCACTCCCTCCCTTCCTCTGTCTGTAGAATAACACTCCACATATACAGCCATGTTAAATAAACACAAGAGGTCACTTCCTCCGCAAAACAGTTATCGCGCAGCCATCTATCCTTCTGTGGTCAACTATCAAGGGTTTACACTGTGTGTGTGTGTGTGTGTGTGTGTGTGTGAAAGAGCACATGTGTTTGTGCATGCATGTGTTAATAATCAGCCTATCAATCTGTGTCAGGCTCCACTGGGACATCCCCAATATATTGCTCTATTGCCAAGTTAAATGCTGCAACCATTACTGAATTAGATTTCAATCTCTTCTTTTCTGCACTGTAGTATGAATGCTAACAAATCCACATGTGGCACAGTGGTAATTTACAGTTAAAGCTACTGGAAGGTGTCCATACCTGAGGGAACATTCCATCACTTCCAAAAATTAGCTGGAGAACATTCAATAGCAATAACATTCAATCACTGAAGTGTAACTGATGTCATGGCATTCAACACTCAGCTTAAATTTGTGTTATAAATTTACCTTCTTGGGTCATGAACTTCCACTGAAAACTTCTTCTCTCTGAAGTAGAGGTTCTCCAGCTGACGCCATTGGAACACCTGAGGTTTAGGAGAAACACACACTCTTCAGGGCTGCTCACATAAAAACATGCTTCACACTAAATCCACACAGCCTTCAGCCAAATCCTCTATTCTCTTCTGAGTATGTTCCAATTTGTTTTGAGAGAAAATGCAATGGATACGAGGAAGAGGAGAAAAAAATGGAAGAAGCTGACAAAGAGGAGGAGTTGGGAACAGAGAAAGAGGTGGAGGGAGAGGACCTAGTCTGTGGCTCTCTGATCAGGTCCAGACCAGGCGGCCATGTCCACATCAGATCCCTTGGTTGGATGACCTCACTCTGGAGAAAGACAGTGTGAGAGGGAGGAGGCTTTCTTTCCTCTGCTCAGATTTTCTTTCTTTTTTCTCTTTTCCGTCCTCTTTATGAACCATCGGCTCCTCTTTAAATGGAGCCAAAGCCAGCTGGGCGAGAAAGTTTCCCCCCAGACTTACTCCACAGCATGTGTGTATCAAAAATCCTCCCAGACGCAGGGGAACAGGACGTTATGAGTTGGTGGGTGTTCACCATCTGTAGGCATGTGCATGTGTGTGTGTGTGTGTGTGTGTTGGTGGAGGGAAAGTGTGTAAAGTTAAGTTTCCTCCTCTCCTGTAGCTTTGCAAGGAGAGGGAGGGGGCGTTAATGTCTCCCTCCTCCTGACCCCTCCTCCCTCCCTCAGGGACTGTGCTTCCTGCTCTGGGCTATGAGGTTGGGAGGTGTGTGTATGTGTGTGTGTGTGTGTGTCTGTGTGTGTGTAACGAAGGGTCAGGGGAGGAGTGATGAAGGGGGAAAGAAGCTTTCTGTGGCCCCAGCAATTGAAGTGCCCTTGCTTTGTTTAGTCAGACCTCTGTGTACACGCACATACACACATTCACAGAGTCTGTTTCTTGTTAGAGAAAAGTGTTTGGGCTATTTCAGAACACAAGTGGGTCTGCATCTATCAGCTGGAGCTGGCTGACACACACACACACACACACACACACACACACACACACACACACACACACGCAAACCTCTGCTGTACACTGACCAACCATCCGTGATGAAAGTAAAACTTAAGACTGACAAACAGGAGAAAATAAGTGGCAGACTCAGCTATAACAGGATAAGGGGGGGAATAGAGGAGAAAGGGAGCTAAGGGAGGAACAGGTCACAGTCCAGGAATTTTAACAGCCTGGGAAAACAATGGACAGAGGGATGAGAGGGAGGAAAGGAGAGGAGGGGAAGAAATATGATGAAAAAAGTATGTAAACACAGCCTAATGTATACATGCATGTGCTGCATGTGTGTCTATGTGTGTGTGTGCATGTGCGCACGAGCAAGAAGAAAGAAAACCAGCGCTCTTATCATAACTGTTGCTGTACCGTGCATTTTCAATGGAGTGTGAAGTGCTAATGTAGCATGGTGCTAAGTATAGCGGGCAGGGTAGATAGTGTGTGTGTGTGCTACATGTGGGCCAGAGCTGTGGAAATAAGATAGGTGTTTGTAATTGTGTTTCTGCACGAGACCACTCAAACTGTGAAGCTGCTGCAATTTTGGAAGTAGACTTTGATGTTGCAGGAAAGGTTATGCAAACAGTGTTCAAATATATCTTGACTATCAAATCAGCAGTCACGTGATCTTTAACAAGATGAAATCAAATCCCCTTCAAGTTTAAAAATAGACGTTTTTGTTGTGATTATGTGCTTTTTCAAAAAGTGGCTCAGTTACATAAGCCAATTGTATTAATGATACCTTTGTAGTTTTTATGTCAGACGGTGAATAGAGTGAATATCTGATAATAAAAAAACATGCTGCCAGATTCTTTCTGAGGAACTCAGTCTGTTATTAGGGTGAGACTGGTGCATGAATGCGTGCATATGCTGTAAATCCTCTTCCTTTTGTCAGTAAAACAATAGCACACAATGGCACGAACATGCACAAGCAGAGGAAGGGTCTGGCCATTGTTCATAAACAACTGGCTGTGCATGTGCACAGAGCCACGTCTGTCTTATTATATTGTCTGTGCACCCGAGCAAAAAGCCATTACAGATGAAAAGGTCAGATCTGATCGACTGTAAAGGTCTTTCTTCGGTGTAGTGGACTCCCCGGAGATTACGGGAAGAATAGAAAGCTTAAATAGCATATGCAAATTGTTCTTTTCTAGAACTTGACCTGAGGCCTCAACGACTATTGTTTCACCCATGGGTGGGGCTCTGGTGTGCAACACTATATTCACCAGTTGTCATGGAGATGCGGATACACTCTGGAGGCACTTCCTGTTGTTTGTGTTTTGGTTGAGGTGTTTTGGAGGGATGACATTTATGGAAAAACTAATCAGAACAGGCTGTATGTGCTTTAAATGAAACACAGACAGAAGCTGAACTAAAGTCAGAGGGTGTGTGATCTCAATCTACTGCAGAAAATGGATCTATGTGCAGGGTAGTGCACGCGAGATGACATTCATTTAGACCACAGCTTTGTTTGATTGAACCTTCTGGCAGCTGCTTCACAGTGCTGAGAGAAGCTTTCCTGTGTTAGCCTTAAATCTGTCCATCAGGTAGTCAGTCAACACGTGAACCCTATAATCTCTGTCTAAATGAGTCAGAACACACTAACGAGGCATTAGTACGATGTGTGGTTCTGTCGTTAACCCCTGTGTGTGTGTACTGTGTGTGTGTGTGTGTCTGCATGGGGCCTGCGGTGAGCAGAGGCTGAACAGTATGTTAATGTAACCATATAAATGGTGAGGCTGCGGTGGATGGTCTGCATTTAGAAACAACAGGGATCTCCCCTCGTAAAAAGACAAACTAATTAAACACAACTGCCTCGAGTACACACGCTTACTCTACAGCACAACTTGAAGTCGCTTAAGTCCTTTTTGATGAAAAAAAAAAGGCTGGTGTTGAAAAGATCTTTTTTACTGTGACAAAAGGCAGTAATTGGCCCATAATGTCTCCTAATTAGTCTGCTTCCGCCTCACTTAGTCACAGTACTGAAAACCTGTGTGAGTCAGTGGTTACTGGTACTGGACTGACTAAACTACCACTGACTCACTAAATCAGCTGCTCTTCCTCTAGGTTTGATGAAATAGCGGTGACTCTTGTTCATACCATAACATATGGAAAGCTCAGAGTGACAACTTTGGAAAAGAGCAGCACCCACCCTCCTTTCTCTGCTTTATTAGTGGAAAAAACCTTCCTGTTTTCATTGGGATTTAGTCAGTCTAGTCTTGTGATGTTGCATTAACAAGACATGCAGTCCACAAATCTCTTTTGGGTCAAGCTCTTTAGACTACGATCCCACTTGCACAGCGAGGAGCCCCGTTCTTACTTTCTCTGCTGTTAGATGTGTGTGAAAGGGTGAAGGAGAAAGAAGGAGAGAGAGAGAGAGAGAGAGAGAGAGAGAGAGATTGAGGGGGTCAACTGAAGCTTAACGAACCGATGACTCACACTGACTGTTGCTATAGCAGCTGAATGTTTGATCAGTCTCTTGTGTGGGAATGATATCAACTCTTACTTCCCTTCAACTCTCTCTCGGATATCTAACTTTGTATCAGAAAAACTCACTGTTTATGACCTTTTCACATGTTTCCCAGCATGTTTGAGTCTGTAAAGTGGATGTGAGATAATGTGGACAGCACTTTTCCATTTACGTGGTTGTTCAACACCCAATCATCTACAACATTTAGAGGACTGGGGAATGGGGCAGGAACGGTGCTCAGTGGTGAGACACATTAACACAGGAATGCACAGATCAAGGCACGCACACACACACACACACACACACACACACACACACACACACACACACACACACACAGAGCACAATGTTAGTGGCAAACAGGAAAGCTGTGTCAGACAGGAAGTATTCATCAGGATGGAGAGCTCAGAGTTCAGTCCAATTCCTGTGTGTGTGCATGTGTGTGTGTGTGTGTGTGTGTGTGTGGGTGAGAGTGTCTTGGTGGTCAGCCAGTATACAGGGATGCCGTTAACCCCATTAGCACCCGATAAGACACGGC
This sequence comes from Cottus gobio, assembly GCA_023566465.1. Classification (NCBI taxonomy): domain Eukaryota; kingdom Metazoa; phylum Chordata; class Actinopteri; order Perciformes; family Cottidae; genus Cottus; species Cottus gobio. The sequence continues at coordinate 14,818,229 of CM042223.1, forward strand.
TGAAGGAAAGAGACCAAGGCCCTAAAGATGACTGGAGGTCAGGGGTGAGGTAAGAAAGGCTTCACAGACAACCCACTGGCTGCATCCACTGGAAGGAGGACCCCATTCATAGAAATAAAAGCAGCAAAGGATGCAAAACATTCCAAGCCTGAATGTCTCCAGACAGTAGTATTTGTACAGCTTTGTTAGTGCTCTTCCCCAATACAATAGCCTTAATGGATAGACATGAAAAATGAAAAGGCCATGAAAAGATTTCCTTCAAAATGAACGACGCACTTGTCTACAAAAAGGAGGGTGCAAGAAGGAGGTGTCAAAAATGAAAACATACGTTGGAAGTCAGGCATTCTACACAGAAGCAGAATTGTTTTAATAAGGTTGTGGTAAATCACAACCTGTTGTAATTTTGGAAATCATACCAAATTATGTTTTACAGCTCATTGAAAGAGTAACTGAAGGTTGTGCAGAGGTCAGTTTGTGTTGCAGAGAGATCATCTCACCTTCCTGGGTTTGACTTTGTCCTGGTGGTCGTACTGAAAGATGCCTTTATAGCTCAGACCCAACCACCATGGGATCCCCTGCTTGTCCTAAAAAACGCAACAGAAAGATACCTCAGGAAAGGTTGTGCATGTGCTCGGGATTGATGGAGAGCAAAAGGGAGAGTACAAATAGCTTTAAGCCCCATCATATCTCCAAATCCCAAACTCCCTGCGTGCAGATCCAAAGTCAACACAAATGTGTGTGGAGCGTGTGAAAAAAGAAAGGATAGAGTAGTAAAACTGTACCTTAACACCATAGTAATGTACTCCATATGTGGGTAGAGACTCTACAATGCTCATATAACTGTGAGGAGCAGAAAGAGATGTGAGGGTTACATGTATATTCTGTGAAGCCTTCCATACAGTGAACAGACCCAACCAGAGACATGTGCACACACTTACTTTACAATAGCTTGCCCTCTGGACTGCCCAGTGAGCTTCTTGTAATGCTCTATGACCCGGTCTTCACTGTAGTAAATAAAGAGGAAAAGGAGAAATATTACAAATGCTAAAAACAATTCAAGTTGTTGGAGTGTTGTGATGGTTTTCTGGATCGCTGATGAGCTTCTCACCAGTAGGCCAGAGATGGGTGCTCCTTCAGGGCCTGGGTGGGCAGAGCAGGCAGCTTTTTCAGGTCAGACCTGGTTGCATCATTACTGTGAGGAACAAACCACAAGAAATGGTCAACCCCACTTTTGCGAGAACAATCATTCACTGCTGTAGGCCCAACCGTTTCGGTTAAAAACTGATGAGGCGATGGCACTGAACGCTAGAAAAAGGAACACTTGAAGTATTTGGTGTAACCAGTTAAGGCAAATCTATTTCGTGGAATGTCTTGAAAATGAAATATTATCCGTGCTCATGGCTGAAATGCTCTCTATTTCAGAGACTGGACGCAGAGACACTCAGAGTTGGAAACAGGAGAGAGAAGAGACAAACAAACTAACACATAAGATAAATAAAAACAGATAAAAGGAGAAACAAGTTGTGATGGAGTAAAAGATAACCACAAAGGCAGAGTAAATGAGACAGGGAACAGCGCAGAGCAACTTGGCCCAAGAGTGGGGTTTCAGACCTCCAGAAGCAGGAGGTGTAATACTCCACTCTAATCCCCTAGCCTCGCTCCAGCCTTACCAAGGCCTCGGAGGATTGGGGAAAGCCCTGGGAACATGGCAACCTATGAGCTAAAGCCCTGGAAAAGATCCCATTCACCCCGCCCGCCTGTTCTCCAATGTGTGAACGCAGCTGTGTGTCTGGATTGGTTGATATCCATTCAAGTAACTACTCATTAGGTACATGTGGTTGTGTGCACAACTTGTTCTTTAAGAAAGGTCAGACAAGGGTTCAATCTGAACAAATACAACATGTGCACTGTGACCATATACTGTGGCAATATATTATATATTATAATATAATACAAAAGTCTAAAACTCTTACTGTTCTTTAAATAGTTTGAAATGAATACAAAAAGTCAACCTCTCTCCAATGCAGATCTACTTGTTGTTAGATTTATTGAATCCCTGCTAAATTATTGGAAGAGTGATTACACTAGCTTCAATACAATTACTTGATTACTTGATTCAAGGAAATTCCTGGAACAAACAAACAAAAAACTATTTTAGAAAGATTAGATCTAAAGAGCCAATATACTAGCTAACAATATTAGTCATAATGGGTATTTTTCCAGTATAAGCAGTGACAGATATATTGAAACGCAATGTGGAGGAGGGGGGCCATGTATGTACTGCAGTAGGGTCTACAGATTTTTTAGAGAAGGGGAGGTATGTGTGTGTGGGACGAATGGGGTAAGGAAAGGGGGAGGAGGGAGAAAGGAATGTCTCCAGAGTGTGTCACATTCCAGCCCTCTGCAGGATATTATGTTTATTTACTCCTTTCACCGGCGGAAATGAGGTCAGAGGTGGTGGCAGCTGTAGTCTGTTATCTGCTCCAACAAAGGGATGAGCGGATGAGGGATGGCATACAGCACACAGAGGTACAACTGAAGAGCCACATGTGGAATGCATATGACTGGAAAGCTCCACAGCAACAGAGTTTAACTAAACGTTGTCAGATCTTTTTATTTTTTTTAATTCTATGGTTTATTTTATTTATGTCCCAATGGTGAGCCCTGTCTTAAATTGGGAGAAAGTTACCCTCAACAAAGACCCTTTGCCTTTCATTACACACATACTGTATACACACACACACACACACACACACACACACACACAACATTCTTTGTAATGCTTTCTTCATGAGTGGCAGCGCAGTCTAAAAAGAGTGAACCAAAGAAGAACAGGGATGGCAGGAATGATGGAGGGAAGGATGCAAATCAAGTTAAAAAACAAAGAGAATTCTCAGTGATGCACCTCAACACTCAGGGGAGCAGACAGACCACTGATATCACTTCTATTATCTCCCCTGTCACTGGGGAGGAAGCTGGGACAAAATAAGGGATGTAAAAATAGGTGAAGAACACTCCCGGCTACAACCTATACTTATCTGTACATTACATATAATCATAACTAGTTACTTAGATGCTTACCTGGTGAAATCTCCTTTAGCTTCCTGTGCAGCAGAAAGGGAAGAAGAAACGTAGTAAGAGAAGACAGGGAATACATAAATGGATAAGAGAGCACCAAGCATTGATTATAAATTGTGTGTTTATGTTCTGTTTGCATTGGTGAATGTGAAGTCAGGTCTGCTGTGCTGGAATCAGAGAGAAACACTAAACCTCCATCTGGAGTGAAACCTCTGAAGGCCTGCAGAGCAGATATCTGATACTGTGCATCTGCACCTGCATACAGAACACACACACACTCACACACACATGCACGCACACACACACACACACACACATAAACTACTCAGCTATGTGTAACATGACCTTGCAGCATCACGGTTAATGGACTGACCTACTCTGAGGAAGGGAGAGGAGAGAGAAGAGAGCTGGCGTTGAGGATAATTTGTAGTATAAGAGTTTCCCCTCTGCTCTGTTATACATTAGCACTGAGTGACTGCACCAAGAATTTCGCTGGGAGCCAAATACTTCTGCTACCAACAAAGACAGTTGAGGTTTTTTTTTAGGATTTAAACCTTTATGCATCATTGCAGATTACTGACAGTTTGATGACTGCATTAGATATAATGTGTTTAATCATCGTCAATAATGGCCGCACCAGATAATGTGAGTTTAATCATAGTCAGTTCAAATCAAAAGCTTGTGGAGACATTTTAGAAGACTTTTATTAATAAACTACTACGAGAATAACTAGTATGTCTGGCTGCATGGGCTAGGGGTGAAAAACAGATATCCAGACACACACACACACACACACACACACACACACACACACACACACACACACACACACACACACACACACACACACACACACACACAAACTTAATCTTACTTGTAGAATAAAAGAAGCCACTTCGAAGACAACATCACTGTCCACTTCAATAAGCTCCTGCAGGAAATGGACAAAAGAGAGTACAGGGGTCACGAATGACACATTGTCATACTGCAGCAAGTAAATAAATACAACACACTGTGCCGACGTTAGGAGTACAAGTGGACGTGCCTCTGATCATCATCATCCATTTATATGAGATGGGTTGCTAGTTCCTTTCATCTCCCTTCCACTTCCCCTGTATTTTCCTTTCTCCCTTCTCTAATTTCATGACCTCTTCATGTGGATGAAGCTCAGAGATTAGTGGCAAACTGAGGGGGTTGGGAGAGGTAGGCATGGATGCTCCGGTTACTCATTTCTCAGCGCATTTTCCAAAGGTGCTTTTAATTCTATTAGTTTTATGTTTGTCAATTGATGATATGCAACGATTCTCGGGGAAAAAGTAAAGGAATGGAGTCTTTAACTAAATGATTATTGGTTGTTGTTTTTTTGTATTAGTGCATGTAATCATCGACCATGTGCGTGTACATATACATTACATGCTATGTGTTCATTGGGGGGAGAAGGATAAGGGTTAGTGGCCAGTGAGTAGTGGGTCAAGTATGCCAGGAATGTTCCCTTTACAATCCACCTTTTAATTGGTTGGGAGATCAGACAGCCAGAATGAAACACTAGACCCAAACCCACCCTGAGAGTACCACCCAGCGAGCCTACAAATCATCCCATAGTGTGTTATTGTACTGTATGAGAATGTTTCTCACTCCTTACACAAACACTGACAGCAGAAGGTGAGCATAAATCCGGATCTACTTTGTTTTAACTACTGAGTACTTGCAATATGTTCTCTCAAAATACAATTATATTTCTTTTCTTGCTCTCTTTTTGTTTTCCCCCTCTCCCTCCATGGGGTCGTCAGGTGAGCTGGGAGAGAGATCAGTGGTGTTAAGCTGAAGTTCTTATCAGGGTGACATGTGATAAATGAGCAGAGAGGGATCTGATATCTCCGTCAAGGACGTTTAACTACTGGTGGGACTGAATCAGGACGCTTCTGTTTGTGGGACAGTCTCTACCTGACTACTTCAGAGTCACTGCCGTTCAAGTCTCACTGTCTTCCTAATGGGCCCTACAGTGTGACAGGTCTTTGCAAATGGAACAATAGCAGATATAACATTATTCATGGTAATATAGAATATCATTTATCTCTTATGACATTATCACCGTTTTGTCTCTGGCTTTGACTGGCCCATTATTTTCCTTCAGGTCACATACGCCCTCTTTTGGTCATGTCAAATAACTACTGTACACTGGTGTCACTGCATGTTCTGTACACTAACCAAGTTACTGTATATCTATGCATAGCTATACTGTGCATGCACAGGGGTAGCAGGTAGACTCATGATAAGAGAAAGTAAACCAGCAAACTGTCTCCCCTCACTCACAAAAGGCCTTTTTTGAGTGGAATGTTTGATGTAAATCACCAAATATACAAATTAAGGTATATACGATATGTATATATAGATTTGCCTTTCTTTTTTTGTAATTCAAAAGTGCAAGACACAAAAACTACTACCGTTGGCACAATTATTGAAACCACTAACTCATGTAGCGTATCTATTGACCAGGTCTGGTATCACGTGCTTTACACTAAGTTTGAAATTCTAAAACACACTTTTTGCTAATAAACTACACGGTTATCACATTAGACGCATCCATCAATGTGTGTGTTGTTTGCTAAACACTGCTTTAGAAATACCACAAACAATTATCAAGCACCTTCACACAGAATGCACATGTGAAAACACCTGTCACCGAATAGTTCACTTAGAAATCAGCACTTGGCATATCTATAAATAGGATTCAGGTTTGCTTTTTGGTGTGCACAACAATGGAGACTAATTTTGGAGAGAGTTAGAGGACCTCATTTGCAATATACTGTATTTGGTTTACAGTAACTATGTTCATGTCATCTTCACTTAAAGTAATTGTGTCTGATTCAATTCAATTCAATTCAGTTTATTTTGTATAGCCCAAAATCACAAATACAAATTTGCCTCTAAGGGCTTCACAATCTGTACACATACGACATCCCTGTCCCGGAACCTCATGAACCTCTGATACTGTTTGAGTGTTAGAAATAAACATAATCAATGTTTCCCCATTGCATTTGTGTCCATAGTCTCTATATACAGCATGCTACAAATAAATGAGCCTCTAGATACTAGTTGTCACTTTTGTGTTTGTTGTAGTTTTGTGTGTTAGTGTTGTAGTTTAGAATTAAGTGTTTGCAGGATGTGAGGACATTTTGAGTAAATGTTTTTTGTGTGTAGAGTTTTGACAAAGAGGGACCTAGGTGTTTTAGCAATTGCAAAAAAGTGTAACCAGACAAAAGTAAACGTGCGTCAACACTGACAGATGGCAGCGAATGTGTCAAATTATTCGCTAGATGCTGGAATGGGGTGCAGCACATAACATGACGGATAACAGCTGATGCCAATGGTTTACATTTTCTGCTTCACCAAATCAGTGTTGAGCACCTGAAGTCCAAGCAGGCCTCTTCATTTAGAAAAAATAAATGGGCTAATGAAGTGGCACACTTCCAACAATGTAATTACTCCACATAACTCAAACTTAAAATATACTCACAAAACACCTCAACGTTATTCTCTTAAACAAATCTTTCAGTCCAGAAGAAAATATTTCTACAACCCATTGTTGTGAGCCCTTTAGGATAAACACAACCCTCTATTATAACAAGTCAACAGTAAAAGAACTGTACATAATGGCGACAAAATAGTTAGTTTACCTTGTAGATGATGGCTTTGGCATTAAGGAAAAACAGCTCAATAGTGGCATTGTCCTTCAGGTAAGATATACTCTCTATGTAGAACCTGGAAATATAGAAGAAAAACCTTCAATACATTTGAAACAGCAAAGGGAACAAGTACATAAGTTGACCTTCAGTTCTATAACAAAAAAAACACTGGTGAGGTTCATCATGTTTTTTTAATCATTAACAGAAAGAACAGGTCTATAATAGAGGAGAATGTGTTCAACATGCAGGCTATGGTAGTGTCATGTGCACGTGACAGAAATACTGCAGTGACCAAAGTGACCAGAGGGGGGCACACCACACCAAAAGCTGACCCTGTATACACACATCCTCTCACTTCCCACTAAACCAATTCCCTCTCTCACCATGGTGGCTGGCAATGACCCATTATTGGTTTGTTAGTGTGAGCACATTCCACAATCTGAATGCACACACGTAAACACGCACACACACACACACACACACACACACACGGATTGAATGTGCACATGAGGCACTTCGCACATTGTCTGCCTCTCTGCATCATCAGCACTGTAGTGATTCCACATGCACATGCAGTACTTACACACACATACTGGAGAGAGAAGCACAGTAACCCACTTCTGGCAGAGTGGTAGAGGAAGCTAACATAATAATGCCTTCTAAATTTAGCTCATGAATACATGCAGAGCCAGAGGGGAGCTTCCATGGTACGCTAGGAAGCTACTCATTGTTAGCTCTTCTCTGGTGCAAAGGCACATCAAAATATACCACATTTAACGCTGTAATTAAAGGACTTGATGCATCTCTACAAGTGCGTATAATGTGATCCAAGCACACGTTCCTATGAACACACATTGTGTGCTTATGAGTGTATAGGTATTGAGTGAGAGGGATTGTAGGAGGATCAATATTGGAAGGGCTTAAATCGCGTTACCAATTGAGCTGCAAGATGAGAATGAGAGTAGCCTTGTCAATATTCAGTGTGAACATTTAATTAAAGCCACCGTGTTGATGAGACACACACACACTGCCAGCACAGCAGCAAGCATGCAGAAAGGCACCCACTGAATCAGCAGGAGGTGGGCATCTGCCTAGCATTTATTGTTATTGTTTTTATTTAGATAAAATTTGCATCACACAAATACCACATAGGCATGCAAATGCATGATGTGCATGCACCTGCACAGGCACACACATTTATTTCTGATTGTGCTCATGAAAACAATAAATTGATAATAGATTCAGGCCTGACATTTGGGCTGACAGTTGTTCCCTTATAGTCCTGAATCTGCACATGCGTGTGTACGGGTGTCTGAGAAATAGGGTTGGATATGTGTGTGTGTGAGTGTGTAAGAGGGAGGTGTAGTCAGTGTGACATTTGGATAGATTGAGGGTAGAGATTAGACTGAACTGTGAGTAAAAAAGGGGGGATGCAGCCTGGAAATGGTGTCAAAGTTCACAATTTCACAGCCCCACCACCTCAAACACCTATAAGTCTATTTAAATACACACACAGTGACCCCCCCAACCGGACCATCACAGACCAACACATACACTGTTGGTTTGTATGGTTCTATGTCTGACCCAAGATAAAGAGAGATGCTCGCCGCTAATGTTATTAACTAAAATAGCGGGGATGGCTAATACAGCAGTAAGAGCAGCCGAATACACTTATCTGCACATCTTTTGATTATAGCACACTGCACAATGACACCATTGTTCACTAAATAGGGTGAACAATACGTCTATGTGCTAAGAATACCATTTTGCTTTACAGTCACCTCTTTGTGTCATGACGAGCTGTGTCGTAAATGTCGCCCTGGAAATGACTACTCAATGACATTGTTTAGCAGAGTTATTGTGCGTCACGTTGCCATGTTTGTTGCTAGCCAAGGCTCAGTCCCGGGGGGTGTATATGACATCATAAAGATATGTTGAAGACGGAGCACACCGGTGGACCAAAACAAAGCCATGGCTTTCCCTTCCGGGCTCTGTGTGTGTGTGTGTGTGTGTGTGTGTGTGTGTGTGTGTGTGTGTGTGTGTGTGTGTGTGTGTGTGTGTGTGTGTGTATGTGTGTGTTTAGGAGAGTGGTTTGGGAAGGGCTGTGCATTTTCATTTGAGACTAAGAGAAATTGGACCATTTCTTCTCAGGTCAGGTGCCCATTTCTTTTTTTTTCCAATCGCCTACTGAAGAGGCAACACCCACATACACACCAACAAAGAGTCATACACACAAACACTTTGTATTTCTGTCACAAATACACACATGACCCAGTGCCTGTGTGCGAGTCAGGAGTGTTTCCTATATCAGTGGGGCCATTGTATGAGCAGTGCAAAGGGCCGAGAGGAGTGTGGGATTGAAGGGTTGTTTCATAACCTTGCCATAACAGGTCATAGAAGAGTTGGCTTTAACTGGAGAGGACTCCACTACAGCAACAGCAAGAGGAGCACACTGCGAGGGCACCTGCCTCATCATTGGCTGAGTCAAGTACCAGAATATCTTCTACCCGTTTAGCATTACATTGACAAACGAGCAGCCAACAAACCTTGTCTAAGTGCTTCTCTATGAAAATGTACAGTACAAACGAGATAGAATAAATGACACGGCTTCTCTTTGTAAAGGATTCTGCCATCTTTGTTGGAGTGTGGCACGTTGTAGTCACCGCAAAGCCATTTGACAGGCTTTGCATGCAGCACATACTAATGAGCTCTAAGAGGCTGATGATTGGCTGAGGCCCTGTGGCGGGAGTTAAACACCAGGGTCAGAGCAATTTCATAGCGGCCTGTCATAACTAACCTTGTTAATCTGTTCTTATTACCGCATGAAGGCATACGCAAACACACACACACATACAGATGCACTTCCCCCCATCTTTCTTTCTCCCTTCCACACACATTCAATCACCGTCTGCAATCAGAAGCCATTGCACGCTGCATATGTAAGTTAGGTGATTCATTTAAGGAAGAAAGACTCACCTGACACAGAAGTAGAGGACAATGGGACCAGACTTCTTGGGGAACTCGTGTTCTAATACCCTGCGGTCCAGCTGAAGCCAACTGAAATGGCCCCTGATGAGACAAAACCACATGACAACAAAGTAATGCTTTTGGCAAGTCTGAACTAGGACACACAAAAACTTTATCTAATAAAATCGAAAAAAATTTGCCGAAGCCTCACCAATTTTCTTTCACTGTTACCATGTCTTCCCATCTGCCACCCCCCCCCCCCCCCCCCCCCTCTTTTCTCTGTCTCCCTCCAACAGAGAGAAAAACTGCAGAGACAGCTTGTCACCCTGGTAACCCTGCATGGTCTCCTGAGCAACTGAGCAACATCTCTCTCAAACTCTCCCTCCTCCTGTGTCTGTCTCTGAATCTCTGGCTCCTTCCCTCCCAAACGGCCTCTTTGACCACTGAGCGGTCAGAGCTGAGTCGTGTCCCCGATGCACACGCAACAAATCTACACATCATAGAATAAGTCCTGGGGGACTAAGACTGCAAAACTGATATTGCTTCACTGGACTGACATTGGCGACAGCCTGTGCCACAGCCATGTTAATGCCATAGAGCAGAGGCCAGACTTGCTTGGCATCAGTGGGTGCTGGAGATCAAACAAAAAAGAGAGAAAACAAAGGCCATGGCGATGTTTGCCTGTATGTAAATCATATGTATCTTTGCATGACTAGTTCTGGACTATGTGGCGCTTCTGTCTTCATAGGTCACTGAACACAATACAACTAATTTGAATGTCATTTTTGCATTTCAAGCACAGTTCTTGTAGCAATCCCTCTCACATAAGAAGACTTGTGATCCGTTTCTAGCCCAGGGCACGACGTTCGTAGCCTCATCCTGACATCAAAACCCTTACAAAATCATACATAAGAACAACATACGTCTATGATTCGCCATACGATTCATATTTTCACTGAAGGAAGGTAGAAATCCTCTTTTACTTGAAAGTGACAGAGAAGTGAAAACCGGATATCTAGTTTCTTTTTTGTTAAATATGAACATTTTTAAATCTATGAGCAATTTCATTCCTTAATAAACCTTCACAAACAAAATCAAAACACACTTACTTATATGAAAGCAACCAAAATCTGGCCAAAACCAACAGCCACATTTGACTGATTTCTGAGCCCACGTTTAAAAATTAAACAATGTACGTGAAACTGGAGTTTTCAGTGGTGATTTTGTTGATGGTGTAGCATCTTGCTAATGTTAACTGTATGTGTATTTGACATTGATATTTGTCTTTTTAATAAGTGACCAAATACAATTTAAGTAAACATTTTCCTAATGTTGAAACACAAATAATCCTGTTTTATGTAACAAATGTGTGTTTCCACAAGACATGTGGAAACATTGAAAGCACAAATATTTTAAAATGAATAAACCCTAAGAATAAGTCAATTAAATGAGGTTTGGCTTTTTTGTCGAATTTGGAAACCAAAATTGCGACACATTATGCTTAAAACTTTCCATCTCTGTCATCTCTGAGTACAACTGTGCTGATCATGGTGCTGTTGACATTCCCAGGTTCATAGGTTTTCTAAGACTAAGGGACGTTATGAGCATGTTGACATAGTGAACACTTTAGGTGCCTTTTTGCTGTGTTTACCAGCACAAATGGTTGCACCTGAACATTGATACTAGCTTTGCCTGTTGTCTGCTTCTAGTATACAATGTCCCACGTGTTGTTAAAGAAACTGCTGATAGTCTGGAGTTAGTTATTATGTGATGGGGAAGCACTGATAAATCCAATCCAACAAACAAGATAAAGTGAAGAGATAGTCCTGGGCTACTGATACACCATGTGCAGTAATGGCATTACTATTTCAATGTGACTTACGTTTCGTCTGTGTATGCAATTCCAAAGTACTCCTTCTCCTTGAGGTTGAAGTGCGAGGCCACAAGGTCCAGCAAGTCCTTAGCCATCAGCTTGGGCTGCAGGGGGACAGAAACATTAGTATTGCTTGTATTAGTTATAACTTGTGTGTAATGGTTTATTACACTGAAGTTTAATTGGAACAAGTACAACTTTATGTTAATGTATTCAGCTATTGATCTACTGCAATGACTAAGCATTCTGACAAACACTTGGGAAAAGAGGAAAAGAGCAAGAGAGGAGATAAATGAGAGGGGGGGAGAGAGAGATAGAGAGTGCGAGAAAGATGGATGGAGTGTGTGGATGTTGCTGACAGTGCAGCTACCCTGCCCTTCCCCCCCCCCTTTCTCGCCCATCTGACCCAAACCTCTACTGCAGAGTCATGGCTCTGGGCTCAACCACTGTATTGTCAGGAGGGAGCTGCAGCTAGCACAAGAGCTTCAAAACTAGTTAATACTGTGGAATACTGTCCAAGCTATATATGATGACGACCTCCATGCATCACAAAGCTCAGAGCACGCAGAGCATCTTAAAGCCGAGCAGAGGCCGGGGACTGCTGCCATATGCTGCTGGTTTGTGACATCCTGAGTAACAGCACGCCCCACCCTGAGGTTAACCATGGGTGTGCCTCGCTGCCTACGTTTTCATTACACACACACACACACAAATCTGCATGGACACTTAAGAGCCCATACAGTACACACAATCCAAGCATCCCACTCATAACACACAGAAGGTCTGCTGTGTACACATGAGGACAAGAGGAATACATACTGTGTGCAACCATATACTGAATTGCAAACACACACACACACACACACACACACACACACACACACACACACACACACACACACACACACACACACACAGCTACATGTGCCATAGTGTGCATATTCTTAATAATCTCCCCCTGAGGTCCTTCACTATCTACTCAGTGCACAACTACAACTTCAGTGACAGAAGCTACTGAGAGCTATTTAAAGACAAAAAGGTGATGTCATGCACACAGCAGGCATACACGCAAACACACACACATGCAAATCACACGCACACGCACACACAACTCCAATGACCTAGATCTCATATAAGCACGACGCCTACAGTGATCCTGCAAGACAAAAAGGCTCTGGAGAGAATGGAAGTGAGAGAAACTAACATATAGGCCGATTCTGCCATATAGTCCTGTGTATCACATTTCTGTGTCAGATAAAAGTGTGAAATAGAAAACAACATGGCTACCATACTAGCTAATTCTGTCTCTATCCTACCGTACAACAGAATCCTACAGCATTGGTACATTACCGAGGAGACTCCCACACTGCTATATGAAGGAATATTGAGGTTATCATTAACATAAACCTTTTAAATGTTATGTTATACTATGTTTGTGTATAGTTTACGTAATTAAAGTTCCCATCCACAAATGCTAAGATGGTCTTTTGTTTCTCCAAATGAGAGAAGAGCAGCACAATATGTCTTTGAAGTGCTCAAAAACCTTTTAGATGTGAAGATTTTAGGTCTGGAAGCACGCTATCTTTATCGTATTAGCAGTAATACATGTTTTGGTTCAGTCTGAGACGCATACAGCCGTGGTCTCTCATTATCCCACAGCAGTCATCTGCCTTGGCAACAATATCAATTAAACAACAACCAGTGCCACCACAGCAGAACAAACAATGAGCCGGGGACAGACACACATGGAGTAGACTGTTAGAAAGAGGAGATGGAGATGAGTTGTTCAGAGTTGAACATGAGAAAGAACAGAAGGACCCCGCTAAGGTTAAGCTGAGCTTCTTGCCTCACCATTGTTATGAATACCAAGCAGACTGTAAAAATCACATGGGCTGCACTGGACAGTATAATTGAGTTTGGCTCCCACTTCAAGTGACGATTCACCGCTTCCACACACACACACACACACACACACACACACACAAACACACACACACACACACACACACACACACACACACACACACACACACACACACACACACACACACACACACACACACACACACACACACACACACACATCTCCTGGCGCTACAGCTTATCAGTGAGATGGCAGATACCTAACGGATGTGTAATAATGTTGTGGAAGATACCAACAGTGATACAGACAGTGAACGACAGGTAATATAGAAAGAGATATGGCACACTGAACACACAATAACTGACACACACACACCAGACATATATATTATATATACAGGCAATGCAGACATACAAATACACACATATACACACAAACACACTAAGGAGCTATCCATCAGACAGTCAAACTCTGCTAGCTCAGACAGCATTACTGCTAATAGATATTCCGCCCGTGCCTCCTCAGCAGCACAGCTAATTAACAGCATAAGAAATAAGTGCAAGTGAGGAGGAGACATGCTAACGCAAACTCCCAGAGAAACAGTAGCTCACTTGCCTTGCTGGCAGCAAGTCACGGCTCAATCTCTGCAAACAGCTAGCCAGGCTCATGCGCCTTCGGGATTGCTCAGAATTATGGGAAGCTAACTGATTTATCAGTGCCAGTCCTTAAGAGTCCAAAGGTGGGTAAGGAAAAGGGTTTTATCCTGACATGTTTTAATATTTTAACTAATACTTTGTTTGCAGCCTTGTGCACTAACATCTTACCATGTTAGTTATAACCCTGAAGTGACCAATCTACAGTTCTTCACATAAACAATGGAATGGGAGGGCAAAGCTCTTGCACAGCTGACTGTTATAGCCCATTCACTCTTCAACCTACCCCGCTCTAGCCTGAGGGAGTGATAGACATATGACTGACATATATTTTCACCCAGTGGTGTATTTGGTGGTTGGCTTCAATCTTTACGGCCCGGTCAATAGGTGTGCTGGCCTTCTGGCACATAGTTCCCTGCCAATGAGGTGTTGCTCCATAAACAAACCACGAGGACACACTACCAAAAGTAGGAGGAAGGGGATGAGGAAGAGGAAAAAAAGGTGAATGACACTTGTGGGATTAAACAGCTGGTCAATGTTATAAGTCAGTGACAGAACGGCGATCCAGCTCCTTCAGAGGCTAGCTGGATGGTGTGCTTGGTGTGCTACAAGAACTGAACTGAAAACCGCAACAGGGCGGACTTGGCCACTGCTGTTTAATGATCAGTGAAGACAAGACGTATCCCAATATTTACACTGCTTATGAATTATGATCAAGAAATATTTTTTTTGTCCTGACTGATTGCATTTTAGTTCACCGGAAAACTAAGAATAACATCCTAATTCCCTGTGGTCCTACAAAGAGCTTACTGGCCTTGTACATCTGCCCGACGCAGAGAAGCATGGGCAGACAGTGAGAGAGAGAGAGAGAGAGAGAGAGAGAGAGAGAGAGAGAGAGAGAGAAAAGACAGCAGTTTCCTGATTTATATGACAATGGTTTGTTAATAACATCCCCTCTGCCGGATTTCTCTCTTGTTAATACCATTGCCAAACTGAAAAATACCATTTGTTACATTGTGTATAATATGTGGTAAACAGAACAGATTTTCTCCCCCACTATGTCTTCAAGTTTCTGTAAAATATCATCTAACAAAGACTTAGTCCTGTTTTTATTAGACTATACACTTATCTTTTTGTGTATTTCCTTATTGTTTCCTTTCTTAATAGCCAAGAGGATGAAGAATGAGCGGAAGTGAGGATGGATGGACGAGATACAGAGCTGCTGCAGCTGTGTTTGGAGATTTAGAAGGAGACAGAGTCGAGGCACGTGAAGGCAAGCATGGAGCTGAGAAAAGAAGATATGGAGAGGGAAGAGTAGAAAGTCAAGAGAGATGGAGAGAGAGATAGTGGAAGAGGGGCAGAAAGAAGTAGCAATTTGAAAGAGGGGATCAGTTCTGGCAGAGTAATCAAATCAGAAAGTCAGCAGAGCTATCCTCAGCTCTCCCCCCATTTTCTTCTCTTTATTCCCATCCCTTTAGTGTCATCTCCCGTCTCTCTATTCCTGAGCTCACATCTCACTTTTCTCTCTCTCTAAACCTTCTGTGTCAATCTTTCTACTCTCCACTTCCTCTTCTTCTCCTGTTCCAGAGCAATTACCTTTGTTTGTCTTTCTCTCTTTCTCTCCGCACAATTTATGAACACTAAAGCCTAATGAAATGTGTGTTAATCGTGATATTAAAAAGCCTCCAAAGTAGGGTTTAACCCTGGTTATAGAACAGAAAGCAGACCAAAGCAGATCTACAGTAGTAAATAGCTATCTAAAAGGATAGGGGCTTTGGGTGGCTAACAAGGGAGTGACGGGTGTGCTGTGGGTGCTGCTGCTTTTGGACATTACTGCAAAAAAGGCCTGCTGGGAGGTTGAAGGCTGAAAGTGGGGGGAGGGGGCGGCATGCTGCTTTGTTTTTCCTGGACGTTTGAAGGATAGGATGGAGCATTGTCAATTACACAGAGACATTTGAAGGATACGAGGGAACATTGCCAATTACAAAAACAGTCAATGTTTTTTTGTCAGATGATTTGGGGCTTTTCCGAGGCATTCTGGGAAGACAGTAGGGATGGGTGATGAAAAATGAGCAGTGAAGCATGAGCTTTGAGGAAGTAAGATTTTCTGTTTCCGATATTATTAGGACTGAACTCTGCATTGGGATGCATAGCTTCTACGGGGAGAGTTAAGGGCACGCTTGTGTGTTTTGTGTGTATGTGTGTGTGTGTGTGGAGAGATCAGGTGAGCATCAAGAAAGAGCAAAGTCACCTACTGCTGACCAAATTTCCCTTGGTCAGCAGTAATGAATTCCCTCTGGACACCAGACATCCCTTCTCCCTCACTCTGAGGAAGTGAGAGTCTGCAAAGGGAGACGGAAGGAAGAAAAGGAAGAGCAAGAGGGCAGGAGGAAGAGAGACTCACCTGTACAAGGAGCTCCAGCTTCCTGTCGTCCAGGAGATGGACCTGACATCGCCTCCCCTCTGTCATCTGAGAAAAAACAAACAAAGGGATGCTTGTTTATAAATCTGTTATGTATTACATGTTGTCCCGATACTGTTCAAAAGCAAGGTCTCCACTGATGCCAATAATATAAAGAAATGTCCTTTTCCATGAACCATGACATGTGCTTTATGGCAAGCTAGCAGCGTATATGTGTGTGTTATCTCAGTGAAGTCTTAACAAGGTTAGATGACCTAACTACACAATGGGCCAATAGAGTTCACGTCTCTTCCTCACTGACATTTCTAACATTCCTCCTTGACCGGAAATCCAGCAGGAAATCCATTATGGACTAAAGGGCCACAAAGAGCAAAGCTGCCTGCTGACAGTGTTCACTCGCGTTGTTGATACAAGGTTTGCTGAATAGAGCTGTGAAATTGTTTTTATATCCGTCTGCCAAGTTCAGGCGTAAACACTAAGCAGGTGCAATGATGAAACTGTCAACTGTGGGAAATAAGCACCCCATACACGCGAGTTCGACCAAACATTTCACACGAGCTACAAAGCCAAGCCAATTCTCCAAACCTGTCGGAAAGGTTGCTACGGCGTGATACAATTCAAATGGCTACAGGACTACGGTTTAAAAAAACAAAGCCAAACATTCCCAGAGAAGATGTACCAACTATGCCAGAGTAATCAGCATGTTGGTGTCTGTCTGTGTGTGCTGGTGTTCAGCACATGTGGAGATTCTCTTCAATTTAGCAGGAAGCCGGGACCCTGAGGAACACAAACACTCCCTGGCTCCTCCCACACTTCCCTCACATTTGGGAGATGAGGAGAGACACCAGGGGGAGGTGTGTGTGTGGGTGTGGAGGGGTAGGAAGGAAAGACAGGGGGAGAGACATTCTCATTGTCAAACATTTGATGAGAACTCTCTAAAACATAGATGCCATAAACACGAACACAAGCATAACCGGTTTGTAACTCTCCACCACGACGATCATATAAAGCACCTGAGGCTCGTGCAATTTGGTAAGGGTGTGTCCACAACAGACTCCTACTTTCTCACCACTCATGCCAGCTTGCATCCAGGTGGCAGGTTGGAGGTGAGAGTTTAGCTGAGAGCTGAAGATACCAGAGAACGAGGGGGAGAGGAGCGACGGAGTTGTGTCTCAACACTCATCCCTGTGTGAACTCTGCTGAATGATAACTGCTGTGCACTTGTGTATGTGTGTGGCTTCTGGCTGCTTTGAAAGGTTTGGTTCACCCGCCCACTCCACCATTGATCTCTTGTGGTTTGAGGGTTTAGATGGGGTGCACCTGTGCACACAGTGACTGACACACACACACACACACACACACACACACACACACACACACACACACACACTCAATATTGTCTTTTGTTTTCATCTCCCACCCTCCTGTCATGGAGTTCCATTACCGTTCCAAAACGTTCCATGTTTGTACTGTATACAGTGATTTTAATTACTGCCATGACAAACTGAGTAGAAGGTCAGTTATGTAGACATGATTCATTTCGAGCCAAATATCAGTAAAATAACAACCCAAAAGAGTGTATCAAATGTTGGTGCAGAGTTAGACTGTGTGCAAATATCTCAACTCTGAAAACCTTTTGCTGGTTTAACACATCTTTGTTATTTATGTATTTGTCTTTATTAGAAGATTAAAGTATACAGACCAAACATCTAACTTTAGTCTCCAAAATAATTTAAACTGCAATGCAGATAGTGTACACACACACACACACAAGTACACGCACACACACACACACACATACACACACTCACTGGCACTCTGCTGGAGACACCTGGGAATAGTACAAACCCTAACGTCAAGGTAACAAATCACTGCCTTGAGGCTAAAATTAGGCAACCCAATCTGGCAGAGACAGACGCTTATTGGTTTTAGTCATACAATTCACTTTGTGGTATTGGACACATGCTACTGAGTTTCTACCCACTATGAAGCCAAATGTAATAACGTTTCTATGAATAGCTTTTTGTCGTTACAATGTGTTGAAAAAAAAAGAAATGTGGAATATATAGTTCAGCCTTTTGAACCATGACAAAACCCCTGAACATATCTACAACCTCTTTACACCGACCTCTAATGCATGCTGTGAACATTACAATGAAGCTGCAATGAGAGGAACATGGGCTCGAAACACATGTGGTACTGGCAGCATCCCCTTGCCCTGGTGTGTGATGCACACTGTGCGTAATCCACCAGCATTGCTGACCCATTACTAGTCGGCTTTGAACTGGATAACTTGCATCCTCAAAGCCTGACTCACTGGCAAGAAACCAGTAGAATTAAAAGACAAGACATGAAAATGAACAATGTACAAAGAAGCCATTAAAATATATATATATATATATATATATTTCGCTGGTGCTGACACCAACATGACAGAAGCGCGCGCGCGCACACACGCACGCACACACACACACACACACACACACACACACACACACACACACACACACACACACACACACACACACACAGAGAGACAGTTGTCAGTGATGCTTTGGTCAGTGCTGGCCACGGCAGTAAGCTTATTATTAGTTCGTTACCTTGCAAACAAACGCTCTCTGCGAGGCTTCACGCAAAACCGGCTCCAGGAGGACAAAGATGTAATACAAAACAAATACAAATGATTAATCCCAAAAAGAAACGAGTCTTGTTACTGCCAGAAAATCGTCAAAAAACACGGTTTCCCCTGGCCGGCCTAGGGGAGGAGGCACATCAGCATCCATGTTAGTGACCATTAGTTAACGTTAGTTACAACCGACGCGGCTCACTGTGTCTGCTATCCTCCACGCGCCACGGAGACGTTACATCTCACGTCTTCGCCATTTAACGCTGGAGATAACTCGGCGCTAATTAACGGCGGAGCGTTTTCCCCGAGGCTGGCTTCTCTCGCTCCTCCTTCCGAAAGCGGGCAGCTTCTCACGGGGCTCGTCCGTCCGACTCCGACCCCCCTTTCGCTACCGGCGCCGTGCACAAAACGGTGTGTGTGAACGTGCGGATAGCGCGAGACCGTACCATCGGTCAGCAAGCGAGGGGGACGACCGGAAGAAATGGCTAAAAGGGGTTTTGCAGCAGCCCGCCTTCAGGTTGCCAGCTATGTTTCTCGCTGTCATCGGAGTTGCTTCGAAAACACGGGAATAATGGAGGCAAGATGTGGGGGCGGGGAGAGGAGGGGGAATTTTCTGCAGCAGCTCACAGCCATGAGAAACTGCAGACCTCTCACTCCGCGCGCGCGTGTTAGTGTGTGTGTACGTGTGTGTGTGTGTGTGCGCGCGCGCGCTCTTACAAACCCAAACAGACATCTGGGTCTGCAGAGCACGCCAATAGTCTGCCTTTAAAACAAGCGATGCACTGCTGATACATAACAATGAGCAGTGATCACAGTCTGCCTACTTCATTAAACCAGCTGCACCTTCAGAAATGCGGGCTTTGTGAGGGGGGGAGAGAGAAAGAGAGAGACTGTCTATTGAAAAACTCTCCTCTCCTCATATGTCTTGTTTCTTTAGCTACACAGTTATATGTGAAGCCATGTGTATTTTGATGGATTTCCATAGGTATGAAATGGTTAAATGGTTCTGCTACATCCCTTCTCTCTCTCTCTCTCTCTCTCTCTCTCTCTAGCATGTCACTTCCTGTTTGCACTTTTAAAACACATTTGCTTGAATGACTCCTGGCATTCAGTCCACTGCAGCCGTTGGACCTACTTTTTTGTGTGTGTGTGACCTACATTGGGCACATGTGTTCACCTTACACAGCTGGAGCAGCAGCCGTTGAAACCACCAAGTTGTTAACATCACTCCAGTTGTTGGTACCATGAATTGATACTAATGTGTGCTTCGAAGGCAGGGCTAAGCCGATACTGTCAATACAGTCTTTGAATGACTTGGCAAGGACAGGCCAGTCTGTTTTCTATTATTGTGTCACAACATTAAACAACAGTAATCCCCACAATATAAAAACAGTGTGAGGACACATGTAGCACATATACAGCATGCACACATCTTCCACTAATTGGCCATTTGTTGTCAAAAGACAACTTTAGCTTAACTCTTCAGATCTGTGTGCAAATGTTATTGCATCGTAATTGAAATACGACAGGCGGTCCATCATTTTTAAATCTGCATGTTTCATCAGAAATCTCTTCCCAGACAATAAGCTACACACAGATAAAATGCAATTGAATGTGCTTGGCTTGAACAGTTTGTTTGTCATAGTTCATGCTGCAAGCCCAAAATTCAGCTTAATTTGCTGAATAGAAGGTCACATGAGAAACAAGGACGTGTATCCTTTCCCCTCCCTGCTGGATTTTTATGTTTCTGGATATTTTTGGCCTGCTCCAGACACCGGAAACTGGCCTGTCCAACTTAAATATCTCCAGATGAGTCTTTCCTTGGCTTTATTACATGCGCCCGTCCCTCTTTCGTTAAATGCATATCTCTCTTTATTGGTAACTTCCTCAGTTGGATATCACTAGTGCCCTGTTGTTTGACCAATGCAAGGGTGGGAGAGAGAAGGGGACAGTGGGGGATTGGGGCAAAACTGACAAAAGAAAGAAGAGGAGGGTGAAAAAAAATTGCAGGAGGATCCTTAAAACTTAAACTACACAAACTTATGAAAGATTGTTCCTGTTTGTAATGGATGTTAGGAGCGAGCTGAAGACGAGTGAGGACAGGTTCACAGAAAAAGCCAGAGTAGAAGGAAGGAAGCAAGGCAGGAAGGAACAGTAACAAACAGCTGTGATTTAGTGAGCCTCTCTGTCCGATGCTCCTTCCTTATACATGGTCACCTTTCAATGACCTACAGAGCGTGTTTCCAAGAGGCACAAGGTGAGAACCACTTATAGGTGTGACATATCTGGGCCCTGACAGAGCCTTGTTATGGAGCCAGTGGGCTTCTATTCTGGGCTGAGGTGTGGTCGTAATGAGGTGCTGATCTGGTGTATTTCTGTGGAGTAAGGCTCCAAAGGGGAAAGATCTGGATGGGTGAGGTGGATTTAACAGGCGGCGGGTATTAGAGTCAGGTTTTAGGGTCGAGCAGGGGAACCGGGTTGATGGTCTGTGCTGGAAAAGGTAACCTATATTGGTGGAATGTGATATAAACAGTGCTGAGCAGTTAATTGAAGCAAGATGGAGAATCTCTTTAACCCTGACTGTGGGACGCTGCGGTAGGCAGTTGAGACTGACACACACATACACACACACACGCACACGCACACACTCCATGCTTTCCCTCTCTGTCTTGCTCTGTCTGTCTTTGTCTGCATCTCTCTCATATGCATGGAGACTAAACAAACACACACTCTTAAACACGTCACTTTGAGAGCAAACGTAGTCTGACACAAGCAGTCCTACGGTGATTTATGACGCTGAGATCATTGTAGCTGAATAAGCTTTATGGCTCGTCGTCAGTTTTAATGTAACAGTATCTGCATGCGGTGAAGATTAGATTACAACACAAGATTCAGCAAAACACACTGTATTCTACAGTTTCAGTTGAATGGGCTATTGAAAACCTGATGAAAAAATAATAGCGGGGCCAAATCCATCTTCTCCGTCCCGTGCTTCATGTAGCAAAGTGAGACGGAGCAGGGAGGGTCATGGAAAGGCAGCCAGGAATGTCTAGAGAAACGACTGACCGAGAGAGATCTGTTTTGTTTGTTCAAGTGTGTATATGTGTGTGTCTGTGAGCTCCACCCTCCCTGCCCGTGAGTGACTTTGGGACTAAAATGTGGTTCCTGTTAGGGCGTTTTTTTAAATCAGAAACACACTGGCACTTCAAACAAACTGGAGATATTTCTGTAGCCAACTCTGCTTCGTTCCTGTTTTACTACAAAGCATCATTCCCAGACTTCACCCAAAATCTCTCTCATTTTTTCAAGATATATTTCCCCACATTTTTACAAAGAAGCACAACTTTCTCTAAAGCCGACAGACGGAGATGCTTATGAATTTCAAACATCCCATAGGCGTTTTTATGGGAACAACGCTTAAAGAAGTTTCATCAGGCACAATGAAGGTAACAGCAATCATGCTAGTAGTTTCTGTGTGATCCAAGCTTCACTTGTGCTGAATCCACAGATGACATCACTGCCTCAGTTCATCGTCGCTGTTCTCTGCATCCAGAGGAGCCTCAATCCCCAATGAATTGCATAGCACTGTCTCTTGGCTCATGCTGAAAAGTCCCAGACTTCTTACATATGCATTACACATCAATAGTTTGCTGCAGATTTAAATATACATGCGTATGGAGTAGCAGCAGTCATATATTAACTGGAGTTTCTCAAAATAATATGCAAATTGTGAGCCAATGGCTTGCACTTTGCCACAGAGACAGAAACAAGGGGTGAAGATAACACAGAAAGGCAGAGAGCTACTATTTTGTGTTGGTACTGTACTGTACATTTGAATATGTCTTGTAGTCATAACATTAACAACCTCAGATTCTTCTTGATACATTCCTGATGGTCTGGAATTCTTTGCTTTCATTTATTCAGAGTTCCCACTGATCACACTGTCTGATTGTGCTTTTTTTTGGAATAGCCAGCCAACCTAATATCATTACTATAACAGCGAGTAATATAGTATCATTTTGTGCTGTAAATGTAATCTCTTTTTTAGCAGCCAAGTATAACCTATCCATTCAAGACTGCTATTCTTCTACTCTGCTCAGCCACTGGTTTAATGCTCACGTCCTTCTTCTTTACTCATTTGCTTCATTTCTCTTCTTCTCTCGATCCATCGCGCTTGTTTCTGTTTCACTGATGCCAAAACTGGTTCAAATAGATGTACATGTGTGCACAGAGGCACTCACACATAGCCAGAAGTTATATATAACACAAAAAGCTCTAAAACAGAACCACAGCAAATGTCTCCCTTGACGACATCCAAGCAAATAACAGCCCTTCTGGGCACAGTGTGATGATGCTGCGCCACAGTGTGTCGGTTCGAGAGCAAGTCACCACTGTCCACTTTTTGCATGCTACAAACAATTTGAATATGTTTGCACTTGATGCTCACTCATGTCTGCTTTACATGTGCTTTACATTGCTTTTTTATGGAGATGAGCTGTATTCAAAATAGTCAAAAGGGATTATTCCACTTTGCCAATTTTCCAAAGGACGGACAAGCAGCCTTTCTTCCACGCTTCATGATTCCCTCTTTTTCAGTTTCTGCTTTTTCTCATCGGCTTTGTCCTTCACAGACACGGGTTGGACATTCCTTAAATTCCAGTCCAAATTGAGCACTTGGTTGATAAAGCCATTTTAAGCACTCCGGTTGCATGTGCCTGTGTGTATATCTGTGCCTCTGAAAAAGATGGCTGTACTACTCTATTACTCTGTGTTTTGGATGAAATGAATATGAGGTGATTCGGTAACTGAAGTAGCCTCTGAGGAAGGGCAGAGGACGAAGCCTACAGAGCGAGAGGGGGAGCTAGAGCGCCGAAAGCCGAACAAGGAGAGCAGAGTGGTTTAGGACAAATAGGTACGAGTGATGTCATGTCTTTTATCTCAAGGAAACACAGTCTTAGTGATCATGGGGGTTGATCTGGAAGGATTAAGGGTTGTCAGTTAGTGTGTGTGTGTGTGTGTGTGTGTGTGTGTGTGTGTGTGTCCGTGTGAGCCATTCACAAGGGAAAGATCTTTTACCCGTACACCTCCTCTCTTCATCTATAATTTACACAGTGAGAAATCACTGTAGACCTGAGTGACCCTGTGTTCACTGATACTCGATGCATGACAAAGTGACGTAGAACGAGGTATTTGATTGTGCATAGCTAGTAGTATCCAAGTTTACAGTATGTATGTGCGTGCGCACATGTGTCTGCTCTTTTTTAGTGCCTGTAAACCAAGTGAACCTTGTTGATTGATGAATCTTCATCCTTGACCTCTCTTTATCTCCCTACTGCTTCTTCTGTCTCTCTTTTAGTCTCTCATTAACAAATAAACACGCACACACACAAGCACTGCTTGGGGCCTAAACTCAAGGGCACTGTGTACTGCGGAGCGCTTGAACTCCAGCGGCCTCCATCCCCTGTCCTGTGACTGGATAGAATACCAAACACTCTAATCATTTAGCAGGCTGAATATTAAACAATCCTATCTGTGTGTGTGTGTGTGTGTATGTGTGCGTGTGTGTGTGTGTGCGCGCATGTGTGTATGTGTGTGTCACAGTCCTAATGTATTCCGTCATCCTATTATACATGTACCCTGAGACCAGAACAGCAGGGGAGAAGAGAAAAGGGGGTTTTGGGTAAACGCGCCCAAATCCCTTTTCTGCTTTGCTAATTTTGCTCTTGTGTGTGTGTGTGTGTGTGTGTGTGGGGGGGGGGGGGGGGGGGTGGATGTGGGTGGGTGTGGGTGTCCTTCAGGGGCTATAAAGACCCTCCAGGCTAATTACGGAGACAGCCACAGAACAACATCATTCAAAGAAACGGCTTTACGGGAGCTCGGTGAGCTTCCATCCACATAGTAACTCTTAGGTTTTAAAAGCACTTACTTCTTAAGCTAAGAGGCATGGACACAACGTGCACTGTCAGGCGCACACACACTCACACACACACATGTTTGACCAGCTTCACTCCCCCTTGCTCTCCAACCTAAGATGCAAACAAAAGTTGTCATGGCAACTTTCCCGGAGATCTAGCCGTCTCCTCCACACACACTCAGCCAGAAATGTAGGGCACGAAGAGGAGGAGGCAGTGTAAGACAATACTGAGAGACTGTAACAGGCAAATGTATGACCCAGGGGTATAAACCTGAAGTAAAAAAGCATGCAATGAATGTCTCCCTCACAAAGAGATTCAATCCGGTTGACGACAGTATTGTGATCCCTGGATGGCAAAGACAAGGGAATCCTTTGCGATAGTCTTCAGGTGACGTAAGAGGTGTAAAGAAGAGAGAAACAAGCACACACTTCAGAAGGGAAGACAATGAGGCAAGGGCTTCACAGAGGGAGAGTCTGAAAAGGGTAAAGCAGACAGGTAGGACCGAAGATGGGAATAAAGCGGAGATGAGGCAGGCAGACAAACAGAGGCAACATAATAAAGGAAACAGAAGCTATGGAGAGATAAGAGCAGATGGTGTGAACACGCTGCAGCCTCAGACCTTTCTCTCATCGTCCCCTAGGATAAAGTCTGATGTTTTCTACTGAGCTATATGTCCTCCACACGCTCTGTCCTGCAGCCTTCCTGGCCGGCCTCCACTGTGCTCTGCAGTTGGGATTTATCCCTCCGTTGCTTTGGCTCAATGCGACTGTGCTCCATTACTACACACTTGATTCCTGTGAGCCAGGGTAATGAAAAATGACCCAGCTCATCTGCAGGGAGAGCCCTTTGGCAAGTGTGTGGTCTGTGTGTGTGTGTGTGTGTGTGCAATTGCTCTTGTCCAAAGGGAATCCTGTCATTGTAAAGGTATTGCATGTCTTCCATTTGGCCATTTCGCCTCAGCGGGAGCCAGAATCTGAAGGTAGGAGGTGGAAAGCTCAATAAATAAAAACACCTGATCAATCATGTAGCACGGTTACAGATGAGAACTCATTTTTTAGCTTTAGTGGTTGAATTTGTCGAAAGCTTGTTGTGTTGTCTTGTGTTACGGTCCTTGTACACAAACACACACACACACACACATACACACACACACACACACACACACACACACACACACACACAAATCGAGTTGTAGGGCCAATGTGAGCATGCACACATTACGTGTCCAATTCACGCATGCATAATAAAGCCTGCAGGTGTCCATACTTGAGAGAGACAGACAGAGTTTGAAGGCAGTATCAAAGGACGTAAAAAATGACGAGAACCAAAATTGAGTCCTCCAGCATCTCAAAAATGATGACTGATATAACGTATTAAACGCAATTGGCTGACCGTGCCTCCCCAAAGAAATCAATGCCTGAGCTCCACCGAGTACAAACAGGTATGCATCATATTTCTCACTCTTATGCAGCGTTAATGTGACGGATGGTGTACATTGTCCTGTAACTGAGTGTTTCTATAGGGAAACATACTGTGGTCAGATTATGATAGCCCAGAGGTGGCTGTTGTTGTCAACTGTGAAGTTGTGATTCAAGTAAATTATTTTTCCCGCCTCACATATGAAAGTTAACACACGCAGGTTTAAACCTCTGTTCGGTAAACATGTGGACACACTGCTAGAGGATATCACATCTATACAAACAAGAGGATCTGGGAGTCCCTGAAAGGGATTTCCTCAGATATTCACCAGATTCCCCTTGTAATCCTTCGGGATTACCATTCTATACTCAGGTCCTAACCTCTGAACTTCAAACATCATAAGCCCTTATATCCCCATCACTAATGCCACAGTTAAACCTATCACTTCACTCAATACAGGAGGACCACCTCAAAAAAAAAAAACATCGTGTCCGCTCTGGCCACTCAATTGTGAGTCTATGGCCACGACTCAGACACACTTAGAGGATTTAGAGGGATACCAGCCAGATGTCTCAAGTAGGCCGCTCAACCATTGCCCAACAAATCACCAGCAAGATATCGCAATCTGTGTGTTTCATCATGTTTAATATCTGAATAGTCTCCAACGTGGCAACCGATAACAGGGAAAGTGTTCGTATCTGGCAATCCTTTTAAATGGAATGAAAAACACTGTCAGTAAGTCTTGTATCGTGAATATTGTCGGGAGCCACGTGATTTCCCTTGTAGCTTTGCTAAATGCCAAAGCAGGAATACCATCCTGATTCTATTCAGTGATATGCATTAAATCAGAGAATCCGTCCTTTGGGAAGACTATGTGGTACGCGTGTGAACATGCGAACGCCTTTAATTAATCAAGCGAGTGTCCGTCCTATCAAGCAGCGTGCCACATTCACACATTACCAGAGAAATTACATTCCAGCTTGGCTAAGAAGCTTATGGTGCACAGTAACTAAATAACACGGCACATGAGGGAGGAGGGGTGTCGTGCTTTAAATGTTTAACACGTAACAAGCCTGCAAATCACCAAGAGACTCGTCATACACATTTTTATCAAACTAAATATGAATGGCAGATACAATTTCTATCGTGATTTATGATTTATAGAGTGGTGGGAAAATTGTTTCCCATTATTGAACTGTTGATGAATCTCCACAGGAAGCTTTTTCTTAAATTCAGACATCAACAAGTCTGGCCCCCTTTTCCTTTTTCTCTTTCACACACATTTGCACTCACACACTTGGTATTTGATAAACCTGGGAATGGAGCAGTGGAAATGTTTTCCAGACCAACTATGCAAATAAGACCGTATCCCCGGGGAGACACTGTAAACGGCTTCAACCACCAGCAGAATCTACAGAGGGGTATGTGTGTGTTTGTGAGTGTGTGTCTATGCGGAGATATCAAACACAAACATGCCTCCGGTTAGTTGCAAACTAATTAGAAAATTACAAATAAATAAACAAAGCTTTGGAAACATTTGAAACAATGTCCGTTCTGGCCCTCAAACCCTCCCGTCACCAAACGTCTCTCTGTCGGTTCTGGGAAAATATTTTCTCACATACAGATCCTGACTTTGGCAATGAGTACAAAGATGGCTGCCAGACAGGAATAGTGATCAACATTCTTCAGTAGGAAGTCATAAGTTCAACTTCAACTTCCATCCAATAATGTCTTGGCTGGAAAAAAAGGCTGGGAATTAGCGAGGATACAGCGATTTGTCATTCTGGATATTGGCCGGTCTGTCATGAGTCAGTTATTGACATCTGCTTCAGTGGAATATGAGGACAAATGGATGATATATTGAACATGAGAGCCGAGACGCTTATCACCTTGAACTGAGTACAATCATGTCCTGATTCAGGAGCGCTGCTGGCACTCATTGTGGACGGCTCTTCCAAGGAAACCACTTGCTTAAAAACACCACGGTTTGACTGAGCGCCCACCGCTTATCAGACCACAAACAAAAGATGGAACAGAATAGACACTAATGATCCAGCGACGACAGAGGAGGAGGAGGAGGAGGAGGAGGAGGAGGAGGAGGATTTTAGACTTGTCATAATGGACTGGGACTCGTCGGTGGGAAAGGAGCATGATCAGTGACAGAGCTTCTCACAGGAAACAGGACCAGATGAGCTCAGTGGGAGTTTCATTCCTAAATATGATGCAGTCGAGCCTACAAGCTAACTGGGGTCTAATTAAAATGTATGACAGATGTGACATAATGCAATATTTTAAATATGTATACAACTTTTCAGTGCAATTGCGTTGCTAGGAAACAGCTTGGATCTAAGTAAATTTGACAGCGAGGAGAACCGGCTTCCTGCCAGCGACTGAGCAAGCACGGTAACAGGAAATAAACGCGGTCTATCGGAGACAAGGATGTTGAACACACTCAGGATGAGTTTTGCTT
Organism: Cottus gobio; assembly: GCA_023566465.1. Classification (NCBI taxonomy): domain Eukaryota; kingdom Metazoa; phylum Chordata; class Actinopteri; order Perciformes; family Cottidae; genus Cottus; species Cottus gobio. The sequence continues at coordinate 14,847,202 of CM042223.1, forward strand.
GGCAAGATGTCACTTCCCATCCTTAAGAACAAAATTATGGCGTGTAGTAAAAATCTTGCAGGAATGTGATGATTACAGGTAAATAAGGAATTCTTGCAACTCAGAGGAAGCCCAACCACCTGTGTTTAAGAAAATGACACACAATGCAACAATTACCCAGAGACACTGTCTAACACATCACATGCCCTCACATGCCTGGCTGTACTAACCCTATTTAAAGGGTCATACCACCAGAGGAAAATGTGTGACTGGAGGCTGTTGAGTCAATATTACTCAGTCTGATGTATGAAAGTGTGAACACGCCACTGCGTTCTCTCATGAGAGGAATGAGTGTCAGTGTGAGCAAACAACACTTCAGAAATGTTGCAGTCTGCTGGTTACTGTAACGCCACAGCTCCATCACACAGGCTGCTGCTCCACGTGACATGCGGAGCACCTAAATGATCACCTCGACGCATGTGTCAAACACCGGAGCGCAGGGAAAAATCTGGGCTGGCGTCCTGATTGAGTATTTATGACTGCTGGTGATGGATGTCTTCTCCAGTAAGAGTTGAAACGAGAGTTGAGGGATTTAAATAAGAAATGAAGAAGTCATTTAAGTGGAAGAAAAAAGCAAAAATCGTGTCAGAGAGGAAAAAGAGAGGTAAGGAAACAAAGGTCAGAGCACTGCAGTGGAAATGTGTTTTCATTTCAGGATGAGAGAAGAAGGTGGAAAAGGAGTAAGTGAGAACAGGTTTATAAAATAAAAAAGACACTGTTAAATCCTCCTTCTCCTTTGTGTGTCTGCCGGTTGTGTGAGGCTGGGTTTCTCATTAACAATCCTAGAGGAAGCCGGGCAGAGAGGCAGTGCAGTGAGCCAGGGATATCCCCATCCTGCAGCCTGACACACTGACCCCTCCTTCCCTGCTTTTGCAACTCCCTCCACTATTAACGGCTCCACCTTGGACCGTACCGCCTCATCAGGCAAGAGGAGGATGCTGTTTCTAAGAAATGAAAGCACTCGTCCAGAGGATGTTTGGGAAAGTGTTAGAGCGCCTCTGTTTGAAATGCGTTTTAGTGTGGCCTCTTTCAGACGTTTGTGCGACTCTAAACCAGGAGGGGGTGTTAAGGATGGGTTTGTCCTAAGGAGGTCTGGTATGTTATTTCAGTTTCCTCTGATTGTGTTGCCCTCCCTGAGGATGCTCAAACTTGGAAGCTAAATAAAATCACATCTGAAGACAAAAGTTAGAATAACAATCCAGTTTATTCCCCTCTTGAGAATAAAGGAATCAGGACAGGAAAAGGCTCATGATGTGTGTGTGTGTGTGTGTGTGGTATTTAAGCTACTTCACTGAAGCTGTAGGGTGATTTTGTACTATGAAGTACAGTGTGTGCTTTTATAGCAAGAGTCCCGATGAGTCTCTCTCTGTGAGCCGGTTGGTTGTCCGGGTAGTGCCAGCTGCATACAGGGCAGGTGAGACGCCTGGGGAATACTAATGGCTCCATGAAAGCAGTACTGATTCAGACATGGTGAAGAGAATACTGATCAACCGTTTTGCTGAATCACATCTAGACAAACACAAGGTCCAAAAGACACAGTTCATTTTGATAAGCCAGTAAAAATAATTAATTCTCCTGTGAAACATTAAGTGCGTCACTAGAGTTAGATTCTTCGTGTCAGGCGATGGAGGCATGGGGACCGACCAGGCAGCCGATAAAACATTGTCTTTGTGTGTGTTGTGTGTGCAAGTATCCTCCTTTCACATATCCAAAGAAACACTTACCAGCTTAGCAGCTTAGTTACCGGCTCCTTTATAGTGACCTTAGCAACACAACTTCCTGTAATGGTTCTGCATCCTGAGAACGACTACTTCAAACGAACACTCTACACAAGGACAACAACGTCAAACACAACAGTGTTTTCTGAACTTGGCAGGACAACTCTCCACATGCACCTGTGTTTTAAAACTATGTCAACATCTGCGTCCCATTTCACTGGCCGGATCACTGCCCGCACATCTAACCCAGTTCTGTCCCCCGAGCTTAGAGAAACAAATCAGTCATGTTTAACCCGGCCCCCGTCTCTGGCCTGGTCTATCGCCTGAAGGACATACCTGGCCTACGGTACATACCTGGCCTACAGTACATACCTGGCCTACGGTACATACCTGGCCTACGGTACATACCTGACCTACAGTACATACCTGACCTACAGTACATACCTGGCCTACAGTACATACCTGACCTACAGTACATACCTGACCTACAGTACATACCTGGCCTACAGTACATACCTGGCCTACAGTACATACCTGACCTACAGTACATACCTGGCCTACAGTACATACCTGGCCTACAGTACATACCTGGCCTACAGTACATACCTGACCTACAGTACATACCTGGCCTACAGTACATACCTGGCCTACAGTACATACCTGGCCTACGGTACATACCTGACCTACAGTACATACCTGACCTACAGTACATACCTGGCCTACAGTACATACCTGGCCTACAGTACATACCTGGCCTACAGTACATACCTGACCTACAGTACATACCTGACCTACAGTACATACCTGGCCTACAGTACATCATCTGTTCACTCCATGCTTCCCTCCTCTGGTCCCAAGCCTTGACACAAGTCATTCATTCATAACCGTTTCCGATACTGAATATGCTTCTCCACAGGTGGCAAATCATGAAGACAATAGGTGGTCGCAAATGTAATCATACTTCTAAATTAAATTTGCAATAAATTCCTGGTGCCTGTTTAAATTCTATGCACATGCATATCTCGTTTATGATTTTTTTTTGTGTGTGTATATGTGAGGAGCAGCCTACCTGGTATAGTGGCCTTGAAACACATCTGTGTGTGTGTAAGAGATGCATGGGTGCAGGAAAGTTCCTGGCATGCACACGAAGGCGCCGGAGGGCTGTCGAGGTGAGAGTCCACAGTAGACCCTGCCGAGTACAAACCGCCTCGTCTAGTCCCATCAAGACTGCCTCCATTATGTCATATATCAATGAGATATCCACAGGTATCACATTAAGCTTTATTTGCACAGGTGAGCCATGACAGGTAAAATCCACAAAGGCCCATGGAAATTATAAGGAATTAGCCTTTATTGTCCTCCTGATACCACTAAGCTCCAGCAGATAACAAGGGGGTCATCTCCAGAGGTATAAGCCTGGCCGGATAGTCTCCTCTCCTCCCTCTGTCCCTCTCTGTCCTCCTAGTCTCTCTGGGATTCAGCGGTCCGATGTCTCCTCAAGGTCAAACCCCGCTGGTCCTTCTGTCCCAGTCCCACACAGCGAGTGGTCCCCGCTGACTCTTTCTCTCTTTCCTCTCTCTTTTCTTCTCACTGAAGCAAAGCACCCTCCGTCCGTTGGTCTGTACGCCACAAACACAAACATTCCTACTAAGGAAATGCAGCTGGTCTCTTAGACTCCCTAAATGGTGGTTGTTTTTTAAAGTGATACGCACTCTCATTCTGCAGCTCACATGCAGCTCACACTGCTCGATCACTGTCTCACTTTTCAAGGAGGTGGCACACCTCCTCACACACCTGGTCAGACTGGACACTTTTAGGCTTAAAAGAAAACACACCGCCAAGCATGGTCACAATCAAAGAAATCCTGATATTTGGTCTCCAAAGTATGCTACTCTGTAAACGCACTGGGATTGTAGCCAGAATGTTTTTTTTTTAAAAGTGAAAACATTTTCCTCTGAGCCAGCTTTTCCAGGCTGGAGCATCCTGACCTGACCTGTCCAAGAAAACACAACTTATCTGCTACTCTCTATGAACTCCAAACTTTATCCATGCACGGTATGTGCAAAGCATGTAAATATGATTGATTTACATCCAACTTGTTTACTTGAGATAGAAATCCATGATGAAGCATATCTTACATATGCAACAATGGCCACATGGAGGCAATACTACCCCCACATACGCCCTGTGCCAAGCCAACACTGTATGTTTATCTTTGCCAATCTGTGATAAACTCTTGGCTTAACAGCCCTGCTAAAACAATACATCTTCCATGATCAATGTTCTCTGTGTTGTATGTGATATCGAACACAAACGCCTACTTTTTCTAGTTCCAGCAGCCATTTCTTGATCTTCTGGGTCTCCAAGGATTTCTTATATGTCAGTCTAGACATTTAAAAAGAAAAAAAGCTAAAATATCCGATGATTTTCATACGGCCGAACTGATTCACTTTTTTCCCACTTTCCTCAGAAAGCCTTGATCAATATAAAATTCAATAGCTCTGGGCTGTACAGTAATTCTCTGCCTTCCGACCAAACCCAATCTGACTGTCGGTGGATTAAATGGTCTTTCGTAGCCGACACTGATTCATGGAGGGTTTATTGATACAAGAGGTCACTCATCTACTGCTGATATGGCGTGTGTGTGTGTGTGTGTGTGTGCAAATTGTTGCATGATTCTCATACCATTTGCTTGTTACTGAATGCCACATGCACATGAGTAAATTACTGCCGTGCATCAAATATAGTGCACAAAGTAAATATTAATATTTTCCTTTCTTTTTCTGTTTGACTATTTTTTCCAAAGATGGCTAATTGAATGGATTGCAGAAAGCTCATTCCACAAAAATCCTAATCCTAACCCAAAACCCGATAATGCAATAAACTTGTATCTTCTAAAATGTAATTTCACCAACCACTTGCTCCAAGGTCCCTCATTCCCTTCGTTTCCCTTCTCTCCATCTCAGGGCCCCACATTGCTTTCTCAGTGGTGTCTTGAGAAACCCATGAGGAATGTGTGGCATTCCTATAGTGTGAATTTTCCAAAATGAATCAGGGTTTGGCCGTAGCTATACACGTTCACCTCTCCACCACTGAAATTTACGAGTGTAAATTTACGGGTGTAAATATTTGTTGTGGAAGGGAGGGAGGCGAGAAGGTTAGGTATGACAGTGCACCGTTCCCATGATTCTGTGTGTGTGTGTGTGCAATGTCCCGCTGAATCCTGGGAAAGGTCACACAGGCCCTGTGATGTAAACAGTCAGCACCAGAGTGTCAGCTGGCTGGGTGTTACCATAGTAATAGATAATTATATGCTATTTCATTCTTTCTCACATGAATTCATCCACATTTAAATGATAATAAATAAACGTCAAACCTGCACCCAGTTAGGAAAAGGAGGACAACTTTCTCTGCTCCATCTGCTACGCTCTGTATTTTCTAACTTTATCCTGCCTCTCTCTCTCTCTCTCTTTCATCTCTTCTTCATATCTCTCTCTATCTCTCAATCTTTCTCCTGCTCTCTGATCTCCACTCAGGCGTGTTATATTAGAGTGCAGGCAAGTCAGAGAGAGAGAGAGAGAGAGAGAGAAAGCGAGAAAGAGAGAGAGAGAGAGAGAGAGAGAGCAGTGTAGGGAAATGGGTCACAGACACTATAAATTCACGAGAACTATCTCAACTGAGGCACTATGGCACACACATTCACAAGAAAACATTAAGTACAAGACTGGAGAACGTGCATATGACACACAGGAAAAGTTGTACAGGTACTACTCATGCACTTCTTCTGACAATACACCTGCATCTGCTGCAGCAGGCTTCATTTTCTTATCGGCTCATTTGCAACACACACACACACACACACACACACACACCATCACCGTGACGGAGATTCTAAGTGGCATTCATGTATAGACCCATTCTGAAATTCAATTCAGATCAGTCTAGTTTAATGTGATCACATTAGAGGTGCAAGCAGGAAAATCAATAACAAAACGTAATGTTGCTCGAGAGGAGGATGAAAGCAGGGAGCTTCTGTATGTCTGTGTGTGAGAATGAGCTTCGGTTTTCATATGTGTGCTTGGAATAAGTAAAAATACAGTTTATTGTGCATGAATGCAAAGAGAACCCCCACGATGACGCAAAACCTTTGAAGTATCAGGACTTGTTAGTCTCTTAAGTATAGAAGTTGACCTAGTTCATGTGTTATACACTGTTGTATGTTATACACACATGCACAAAGGACTCCAGGAAACATACACACACTCTCAAGCTAATCATTCTCTCCACTTTGCCTGGCAGATAAATATTAATGAGGATTACTACGTTACTGCAGCACACCCACGGGAAACAAGAAACCTCTCTTTCTAACCCTTTCCCGCTCTATTTCTTTGTCACTCATACACATGCCCACACGCACACACACACACACACACACACACACACACACACACACACACACACACACACACACACACACACACACACACACACCATCTTTAAGAAAGTCCTTACAATTGTCTTTTTTTGTATTTTACAATATTCATCTTTTTCTCCCCCAACTCACTTTTTTCTATTCCTCTTAGCCCCAGCAGGATTCACACACACACACACACACACACACACACACACACACACACACACACACACACACACACACACACACACACACACACTATGAATAAACCCCTTCATGTGAGTGAGTCACAGACAGTGCCCCCGTTCTCATCGAGTCGTGTTATCTCTGTCTAACAAAGGGAACAGATTGTGCTGGGATATTTAAGGAACATTTTGGGGTCTCCACATCCTGTTTTGGGGGAAGATGGAATCCAACAGACTTCTTCCCATCAACCCACACTCATCTTTTTTCTCCTTTTTTTCTGCTGTCTCTCTCTCTCTCTCTCCTCTCTCTTTAAAGGTTTCCAGACATTCATTTCTGAGAATACTAAAGCAGAGACGATGAAGAAATCATTCTGAGCTCTGCATGAAGGTGGCAGAGGATGAAAACATCCACTGGGGATGTTTTGGCAGAGGACAGAGGCGTCCACTCTCACCATAGCTACCCTGCTAGCAAACTGTCTCCATAGAGAAACAGCTCACGGCCTTCAGCCTTCACTCAAAGTCAATAGGCGATCATCTCTTCATTGTTTGATCATGCTCTGTTCAGATTTACTTTTAACTTGTATGCAGCTGTGCTGTATATGTCTATAGGTTGATTTTGGATGGGGAATAAAAGACAGAAAAAAAATCATAGCAGAGAGTGATGAAAGAGGCCGGGAGGAGAGGGTGGGAGTCTCCTCTGTGCCCCCCCCCCCCCTTTCCTCCTTTGCTCAAAAACATTCTTCCTTCTGAGCTGCCTTGGGGAGAAAAGGGGGGTCCCCTTTCATGCCGAACAGGGTGTGGTGCAAGAGGGGCCTTCAGGAGTCTTTAGCTGCAGCTACTATTCCCACATCTTTCTTCCTTCCCCTCTTTTCCCTTTTCTTTGTCTCCTTAATTGGACAGACTGACCACAGCTCTCTCACCTACAGTCCTGGGGGCAGATTGATAACCCGGGAATCAATACTGTAGCGAGGCAGAGCAGAGCAGTGGGGGCCAAAACCCAAACCTCAGAACGGATATGTGCAAACAGAGGGATGATGAAAAGGAATCTAAACAGGAACTCATTTTGAATGTTGTTCCTTTGGTGTCCACATCAACTTTGCAGCTGCTGAAATGAATCCTGACTCTAATGTCCAGACAATTAGATCATTCTGATGAGAAACAAACAGAGTGTCAACCTGACCCATGAATGCCACAGTCCAGAGCTGACCTTCTCTGTGATTGGTGCAGACAAGAAGTTAACGAGTAACGAGGATCGATCAGTATTCCTGCCTCACCCAACGCTTTCAAACTCTTGTTGTCTTTGCGTTCCTTTCCCATTCTTGAAAGTGTGTGTTTTGAACATGTGCATGTGTCTCAGTCTTTATGTATGTGTGTGTGTCTTCTCAGACAGTGATCCAACCCTCCCACCTTACAACCCTCGCTCCATGTTAGGAACAGAGCCCCCCCACACACACAAACACACACACACACAAACACACACACACACACACACACACACACACACACACACACACACCTCGCTCTTTCTCGTGCCCTATCTTCTTTGTTTGTTTTTTGTTTTTGTTCTTAAATTGAGAGCTGAGCAGCTTAGCACAATATCAGGATAACAAAGGCGAAGGATAATCCTAATTCAGGCTCCTCACCAAGGCAATCTAAACAGTAAACATCCCCTAAAAGAAGAGCTGTTTTCAACTGTCAACACCGACTATGCCATTTATCGTCCTCATATTATGCTGTAAACACCTAGTGTTTTGCTGGGATAATGCTCATGCTCATGCTGATACATTTCTTCATGTGTTGCCACTTTTACAAAACTGTTCTAATGAAAGCCATGCAAGGGCAAGAACAAGGGGGGGCGAGGGGGAAAGAGGCATGACAAGTCAGGATACGAAGCCACAATGACGAGGAGTAGAAGGAGAGAATGAAGTGTAGAAAAGAAAGTGATTCATAGAGAAGAAGGGGAGTAATCAAGTATGCCTCCTCTGCTATTGTTCTGGGGTTAACGCTCTTGTTTTGTTCAGATGTGTCATAGCTGCTGTCTGTGAACAAAGAAGGTCTGTGTTCTCCTTGTAAATATTACTTAATTAACTGTGATATAAACCCACATCCATCAGAAACAACTGACACGGACGTGAAGTGATTCATCAGCATTAGATGACTGACAGGGCCCAGATGAGAAAGTGGCCCTCTGCAATCTGGAAGGTGAAAAAGAATCTGGAGGATCCATTTTGAAAATATCTTTTACTAATGCTAAAGGTTCTGGAGAGGAAGTGTTCAGCCAGTGGAGATGTGCACCCGCAAACCTCTGCATGTTCACTGGGAATACTGAGGGATATGAAAAATGTAGCTATACCAAGTGTGCAAAACGCTTTTAGCTGGAACTGAGGTTGCAGCAATAAACTTTTCCACTACAACATCCCACTCTGCTCGGTCTGCTGCCTATATATAAAGATGTTGTCAATATTTTGTCTGTCTGCTGTTACTCCCCTATGCAGCTCACACAGTTGCATAAGGCGGAGATTTGACGATAACGCAGTGAGTTATCTAACATGACAAGTCAGAGCAGGACAAAGCTGCAGCTGTGTGTAGTGAAAGTATTTCAGAGGCTCAGCGAGGACATAGGCAGCAGGTCACAACCCAAGAGACAGTCAACCTGTATAGAGGCTCAAGGGTAGCACGGGTAGATTACTAAGCTTTGTTCACCTGCCATCACTGAGGAGAGGTATTAGAGGACAGACTGATGATTTCAATTCTCTTTGTTGATTTATTGAACACCTTTCTGCTCGTGCTGCTTGTTGGATTTTGACAATCTGACGCATTTACTGCCTTGCAGAGCAAGCTGAAGCACATCCATCATTTTTCTCGCACAACAGCACAATAATGCGAGAGAGCATATGTAAATCACAACAAGTAACCCCCCTTTGGTCCGTCTGCACACAGCTGGAAAATAATGGGAGGAAGAGAAATGGAGTGCAATCAGGACAGAGAGAGAGAGAGAGAGAGAGAGAGAGAGAGAGAGGGAGGGATGGAGACCTCCGTTCCTGTGGGAGAAAATCAGCTTTTCGCCATTAATTAAGGTGATTTAAATGACTATGTGTATGTGCACAGCCACCAGCCAATCAACCATTAGCAATTACTTGCCTGAAAAAGGACAGTGACTATTCAGGTTCTTCCAATCGAGCAGAATTGCGACCGCCAGCCAGTAAGAGCCCAGTCAATCAGTTTTCCAGCCACCACAGCATGACACAATCTGAACTCTTTGAATATCGAGACCTAAAAACAGCAGACTCTAACTGATATTGTCTGAGACCTCTCAAGTTGCTAACCTCAGTGCAACTTGGCCACAGAAGCAAATGCACCCGGTTGGGTTTTATGTGAGAGGTGATGTGAAGGTTATAACAGTTATTTTTGTGTTGGAGCAGGGTAGGAATATGTATGGGCTTATTAACGTGAAAGCTGTTTGCAGCCAATGTATGGAAGCCATACTGTGTAATTTATGATCGCATGGGCACAGTATGCGTGTGCTTGTGTGTACAACTGTATCCTCTCGGTGTACACGCTAAATCAAAGAGAGAACTACAAAGAGACCAGCGTTTCTCAGAAGTCACATGCACTCGGAGAGGCGTGCTAATGGAACTGAAGTCACATTACATCAAGTGGGGAGACCTTGTTTTTTTTTTTTTTAAAGGGAGAGGAAATTCAATTTGATATGATCCTATAAGCACCTCATGACTTTGGGAAAGCAGATTGGATGAGCCGTAAGCCCAGCTCGCTCATCACCTGTACACACACACACACACACACAATGCTTGAATCTGGTTCACTCAATACCAGGTTACAACATGAAAGAGTGCTGACGTGCTTTACAGAAAGCATGCAACGGGGAATCACGCACACAAACACTCACAGTTGCATACTTGAGCGCTGCTTTCTTTATTCCCACACATGCAAGCTTCTCGTGATGTAAACAATACAGAAGGTGAATCACCTGGCAGGTTTCAGCCTGTCCTTACTACTGACATAAAGGTTAACTTTGCAACACACATTCCACGTCTTAAGCTTAGCTGGAAAACTATTATCTTCTACCTTCAGTACACACCCACCAGATTTACACAAACACATAAACGCTGAAGCCTCTGATCCCTGGCAGGCAGAGTGATACCCAGTGTGTGTGAAAAGCCCAGGCGGGACAGGATCCAGCACTTTAAATCACGCTGAAGCCAAGACTTCGTGTGGCTTTGCTTGATGAAAGAAAGCTAACTCATGGCTCAAGTCAGTTCAACTGCATTGACAGTGACGGCCCAACAAGCTGCACTCAAAGACAGCTCTCCCACAGTGGGACTTCCCTGTAACCTTGAAAACCAAGGACTGCAGTGGAATACATTAGCAGTGACACAGACAGACTGAGCTCCGGAGAGATTGACAGACTCAGACTGACAGGAAGAGAAACACAGAGAAGTATTGTCCACTGTGGAGATTAAAAGCTTTGCTCTTGACTTGCCTTGCAATTCAAATCTAATGCCCTCTCCTGGATTAGCCAAGAAATCCCACTTACACACACAACAGCACGACAAGACAAGGTCTCAAACAGGAGGGACAGACAGAGTCAGAGAAGAAGGGAGAAAGTGTGAAGGAGGAATTGAGGCAATCTTGTGTCTTACCCTCTCTCCACTGTTCCTCCGTAGAGTCCCCACCGGCAGTTTAAGCATCAGCCGGCGGGTTCTCCCGGGCGTCATTGCTCCCGGGACCACCATAGTACGCTCCAGAGTGTGTGTGTCCGTGGGTGTGCGAGCATGTGTGCGAGATTGTGAAGTGGGTGTCCTCGCCGTCCCGTCCAGCCTGGCAGCCGGAGTTCACACGGGCTTGGCGCGCGCGTGTGTGTGTCTGAGGAAAGATGTGTGTGATGTTAGTGTGTGTGTGTGTGTGGGGTGTGGGGGGAGTATAGCAACCCCACACTGGTCCTATGTGCCTTTCTCTGCTGCTATTAGTCTAAAAACACTTCCCATTCTGCTCTGCTCTGCTACGCTCCACTCTGCTGCTCGGGAGGTGAAAGAGTGTGTGAGAGTGTGTGAGAGGGAGAGGGAGCGCGCTTTGTCTCTCCTCTCTCTTCTCCTCTCTCTTCCCCAGCTCTGGCAGCTCCCCCTCCCTGCCTCCCACACTCACTTCCTTCAGTTGGGGGCTTAACCAGGTCACTGGATTAATGTGACGTTACGGCTGTTATTAGCATACGCACTCGTGTCACGTGATCCAGTAATAATTGTGTGTGAGCATACCCCCACCATCCACACACACACATGCACAGCCCTTACTGGGGATCACGTGGGGAACCTCAAAAGGAATATGGGATGTTTTGCCATCTGGTAGGGAGATTATCTTTGAAATCCCACATCCAGCTTTCTCTCCCTGCACTGTCTGGAGGACACAAAGGGGGAACACACTCACGTATACATCCTTGCAGTCAAGCACGCACAATGCTCATGCATGCAAATATTGATCATCCTATCACTCGGTGCATCCTCTGCATGCAGAGAAGTTTGGAAATTGGCCCGATTCTTTCCCCTTTCGAAGCTGAGACAGTCGAAGCTCCAGCAGAGATCTTTTATCATGATGGCTGCAGCCACGGAGCTGAGTCAGTCCTCTGCTTCCACCACGGTGGTCTTTACATGTCCATTAAAGCTATTGGACTCATGAGTTACAGCTGCACCCAGTGACTTACTGTCATATTCTCATCATCACTCACCGCTGAGCTCTGTTTGCCTCTGCACATCAATACTGAACCGTCAGCTGATCAACTTAAGTGGATCAACATGCACATGCACAGACCTCCATGTAGGCATGCACAGATCTGCACATATGCACACACGTGTACAGTAGGTTAATGCATTTGACAGTTAACATCCTGCATGGGCTAGCTAGCTATATTAAGCCAACAGCGCTGTATTATAACCCGTGTGATCTAGCTTTGTTATCACAGTTATGAGGTGATTTGATTGATGCTGGGTCAATCAGATTAAAGCCACCTGTCCAAATGAGCAACCAAATAAGCCTTTTCCATCCCTTATGTGTTTTCTTTAAGTGAGGACCCCCGACGGCTTTTGTGACATGATACTGTATAAGTCACAGTTACACACACACACACACACACACACATTGTGCTAAAGCCACACGACAAGCATACAGGGGAAAATCATCTGCAATGGTAATCCCCAGAAAGCATTATTTATTCAATACCCTGGCCCACATCACTCTGTGAGTGACTGTGGCCTACATGAGAAATACCAAAGGGCTATTTATAAACTTAGTTTGCAGACAGCCAGGTCTTGGAGATGACATACTGGAGGAATTGAAAAGGAACCAAAAAACACCAATCATTTCTGTTTGCACTGTTCCTGGTGCTCTGTGTGCATTTGATGTTAATTCAGATCACAATGACAGAGATTAACAGCCACTGCTGATTCAGGAGACAAAACCATGCTGCTTTAATAGGGAGCTCGTATGACACCTTGACAGGGAGATGACAATGCACTCTCCTAATTGAACAGTTTAAGTATGGTTTGTGTTCGTTTGTTCTCCTCCACAGCTCTCGTTTTTCTTTACTTAAATTCCACATGCTTCAAATCCGGTGAGGTGATAAGTCCCTCGTCTTGACAGGAGGAAAAGAAACACAAAAAAAAAAGCAACAGCACTATTCTTGATGCCTAAGGCTAGATGCACAATGACCCATTTAAGTCAACAAGCATGCAAAAATGAAGGCAAATGGGATTTGCACTTGGTAATAAAAAAATATGTGAAATACGAAACTGCAAACAAAATATGCCACAAAAAAACAAAACTGTGGCAAAAAGCTGGGACATTGTTACACGCTTCACTGTGCTGGATCAGGTCACACAAGCTGTCCTCTAAATTAACGAACGGCTAATAATACATTTCCAATTAATCCGCATTTAAAAACAGAGAGAGACAAAGAAGAGAAAGAGAGAAGAAGACTACCTGTTATGAGAGATGCTAATGAGGGAGGTTTAAAGGAAACGCCTGGACTGTCTGGGTTTTATTTCTGCTGTGTGTTTGTGTTTGTTTGTTCCTAGTTGTAATAACAAAAAGCGATGGTTCTCTATTCTAGTCTCCTGGCATTGTTACGCATTAATTTACCCTGATAACCCAGCCAGTCTCTGCCCACGGCTGTCTGACTCATCCCTATGGTCCTGCTCCTCACTGTGTTTGTGAGTGTTTGTGTGTGTGTGTGTGGGTGTGTTTATGGAAATGCCCTCTAGCTGGACTCTCTCCCCGTCCCAGGCAGGGAGGGAGGGGGTTGAATGTTTATGTTCCAAGACTCCACAAATTACAAAGGGTTGAGTTACAGCGCCATTGCACAGAAAACCCAGATAAACGGTTATGTAGCTAAACAATACTACCCTCATCGAGTAATTTAATTAATTTCTCCCTGTGTGCTTCTGCCTGTGCTTATAAGTGTATGCCAGTGTTGTCTTTCTCTATCTCATGAGAGGAAAATGAGCAAAAAGCGGGGTCTCCTACCCTTCATCAGGCCAGAACCAATCATAATGACTTCTCCACAGGGGAGCATCCACTTCAATTATCATCCCCTCAGCAGTGTCTGTGTAAGACGGCTTGGGAAACACTTTTACACGCTCAGAGAGGTAACAGAGCGGCTGAGAGATTTTATATTTTTTTAGGACATTGTGAAAACCGGGGTGTATTTATACAGTATTTCCGAGAAATTTGGCAGAATACGGGGACAGGCTGCCCTGGACAAACAGCACATCTGCTCAACCCATTGTGTGTATGTGTGTGTGTGTGTGTGTGTGTGTGTGTGTCTGTGTGCAGAGATACTGCATATCTGCTTGTGTGTCTTTCAATACAATTAAAATTTCAGCCAGTGGCACCAAAGGAATGTAGACAGACTGAAAAACAAGTGCATGGTCGAATGTACTTTGTTTATAACCTTGACAAGGTGCAAAGACATTGATTGCCTTGGGAAAAGTAACTATATCTTTGTCTGGGTGCAGTCCATATCCACACTCGTACACTGCCATTATACAGTCGTTCATGAACAGATAGAATTAGAATATATCATTCCAATGGGCCAATCAGTAGTCTATTATGAGGGCAGCCGCAGAACAGAATGGGGCGCTGGAAGTGCAATTTGCCCCAGTGAATAGCATACGAGGCTTCTGAATTATTCACACAAGTCTACTGGAAAGCCTCTGCAGCTGGTCAGAATCTGGACCATGCATGGCCTAACATTGAATGCTGAATGACAATGGCTGATTAGTTTATGGATGTTCACATACAGTAAGGATGAAGTTCATGATAATTGTTTTCCCTCTATTTATTTAGGCTTTTAGACACATCTGATTTCTAAATCTAACTATATTATTACTAATGTTTTCCCAGAACACATGTGTTACTCTGGTCTATACATTTAATCTATATTTTTATGAAAAGACACATACACTAACATGTAGTGTCTTTGTAGCTAAACCCCTTTAGCTTATTCTTCAGTGCCATTTTCTTTCATGACAATGAACATGGGCACTGCAGTTTATTTTTAGTCAATACCACAAACATCGTCCTAGTGCTAGATACACACCATGTGTGTATTGATCTGTGACTGAAACTAGTTCCCAATTAATCCACTATCCACTCCTGATTAATACATATTTGGTAACCAACACAGCACCCAGCTGTTTTAGAAAATAATCAGTTGAAAAGTATATTTGGGATCTGTTTGTAAAGATTTGAGTCTTAAGTATGAATTAAAGTGGTCAGACCCTTAATGCCACAGACAGGATAAGGTAGCAATCAAAGTATTAATGGACCCAACGGCCCCAGTTATATTCTGGCTATGGATCTTTGTCGCATGCCACCCTATGCCTCTATACTGTTTGCTATAAAGGTAAAATTGCCATAAAAAACTGTTTAAAAAGGAAAACAGAAAAAATACTTGAGATTTCTGCAGTTATGTATTGTCTCTGAGAGTACTTGACACTGTACTTGACTCCAGCCTCAAACCGATCAATGCCACTGTCAGATTAATGTAGAAAGGGTGACAGCTGATTGTTGGAGAGAGAGGCAGATGTGGAAGGGGGAAGAAGAGAGAGAGAGAAAAAAACACGATCGAGGGATGGAGAAAGAAAGAGGAGGTCAGCGTGCTATAACTGAACAATCTGGGCAGAGGACACACCCATTGCATAACAGAATGATCACACATAATACACCCATCAATAGCCTCTGTATGAAAGCATCTACAGTAGCACACTCAAAGGGACAATAGGTTATGCACATAGAAACACATAACGTACAATACAATTCTCATTGTGGAGCGTGCAAGCTCTTGGTATCAGTACGTCACAGGGTTTGTGCTCTTGACAGACTGAATGCTCTCACAGGCCACAGGCCCATTGTGGCAGACCAGCTCTCCCACAGACATGAACTAGTGCTTTATGGCTGCTGGAAACAATCCTATGCAGCTGAGATCTTCGTCTGTCAGAGGAGGAGAGGGGGATGGAGGAGAAAATCAGGGGACTAGGAGGAAGAAGAGTTTGTCATTGGCTGCAGGCCTGCATCATAGAAGGGATGAGGATGTTGGGGGAGAGGACGGGGGGGTTGGGGGGAAGCATGTGTTGGGTGCATGAGGGGGAGATTCAATTAGACTACACAAGGATCGAATGCATTTCTAATCACGCTGCTTCACTGCCTGACGTGACTGTCAGCCTTTGTGCGAGAGACAGCCTCTGCCATCTCTCTCTCTCTCTCTCTCTCTCTCTCTCTCTCTCTCTCTCTCTCTCTCTCTTCCCCCGCAGCTCACACAGCTCAGTGGACCAGCAACACACACAACAGCTTTGGCATGAGCTGATTTGATGCCACAAATTGACATTTTACAGCAGCCAGAACAAAATTCAATCACCACATAGAGATAATGCCACTATTTTATTCAAGTCAAAGGCTCTTGTCACTGTGTGTGTGCAAGTGATGCAATGTCTTTGTGAATAAGAGCCCCAAATGTGATGGAAATCAAGATACACAGATTATTGTTATTTTCTGCTTTTTTTTCAAATGTCCTTTATATGTAACAATGGCCGTGCACTTTTTCTTGAAATTGTCAGCTGATTTTACAGCGCCGATAGATTCTCTCACTATATTTCTGAATTCTAAGCTGATAGGCTTGACTTCGTAATCATGTCCTGTGCATTCATGCTTTAAATCTCTCCCTTCGACTCCAGCATCCTGCGAGCAATCAAGGCAAGAAAATAGTGACCTAAATTTTCTAGTAAAAGAGGTTGTGAAGCAAGTTCGTTGCCTCTGATCCTCTGGGCTTTCCTGAATCATGCATATGCGCTGCTGTGTTAATACAAATAGATGTGCCCTCAGCTGCTGCTTCAAGCCAATGAGCATCCTACTGAGGGCTCTGGAGGTCCTTCTCTACTGGAGGATGGAGAAGCCCTGTCATTATTCTAATGACCCTTAATATTCCCCATACGACCCCTGTAACAACCTCTGTCTCTGCTCACTGCTGGGTTTATTCACATATACCGAAATGTTCCCACTTTCCACAGAAGTTCAATATATAGAGTGTATAATTGTTGGTACTCTGTTTTGGAACAATGACAACATATTTTCAGTCATATAAGATGCCTGATCCATGACACACGTCTGCTGCTGGTAAGCCTCCATCTGATGGTTCGTTGAAATAGGCCTCTTCTCAGCTCATGTCTGCATGTCTTAACACTCGCGTGTGTGTGCACACATGTGCATTTGGCTTTGCGTGTGCATATGGCATATGCACGCTCAGAAAGCAAGCAGCCTGGAAAGAGTGCAGGCAATTTGAATATTTCTCATTTGAGTATGCAAAGTGGCCAGATAAAGCTCTGTTTTCCAGCCTCTTCCAGCAATTAGAGAAATAAATAAATAAGCAGTCTAATTAGGATGCTGAGATGGAAATGTTGAGGAAGGAAGCATTTTTCTGACTCCTGTTCTTCCACATGAATTCATCTGCTGCATTCTTCTGCTCATAAACACTAATCTTTATTGCTCCAGTCATAAATTATCTATTGCATATATGAAAACTCCAAAATAGGTTGATGGATTCAGGAAGCATATATCCACACGTCATTGACATCAACACCCTGCAGCAGTGGAGAGTGCTGATAGAGTTCACTGGAAGCACAGTATATATCGGGAAAGGACAGATTACTGTTTCCTCCAACAGATGCCTATGCCTGTAAACAATGTTAAAGGGAAACAGCAGCTTAACGACCAAACTCATTACTGCTGCCTGCAGATCAAAGCAACTAGGGATTCTGATGTCTCGTGTTTACAATGTGTGAGTGTGTGTGTGTGTGTGTGTGTGTGTCTGCAGAAGAAGACTGCCTGTGTGACTGTATGTTATTAGATCTAAATGGATTTGAGTGTGTATCTGTGTGCGTGAGGGATGCAGTTTTTCATTCCCACAGCCAAATGCTTTGTAAACCACAGGGGACTGAGTAATCTACCTCTAACCAAGCGTCACGGGCAATAGAAACCTGACAATCACATCCATCAGACATTCTCATTCCTCTTTCATCCCTTTATTTCCTCATTCTCAATCCTCACTTCCTTCACTTGGAGATTTCATTCCTTCCTAATCAAAAGAGTTATGGCTACATGCGGATAAATATGGAGGCTGCAGACCACAGAAAGCATAAGCCAAGTACCTAGATTTAATGCTTTTGAGTTGGTTGGCTGAAAGCTCCTCACATGCTGAGTAAACGTTCTCAAAGTCTTAACTCAGTGGGCTAACCAGTGTTGAGTCATGTAATGGCCATGCAGTCCAGGTTACATTCCTGGTCAGCCAGTGATTTAACTAAATCTCCATGCACAGAGTTTAACATTTAATCAGCACACTTTTTCGGGCCAATTAATGAGAGAGCATCTGGAAAGAGATGTGAGCATATGTTGGCCTCTGGTCTCAAACTGCAATTATGCACCGGAGATGTCACCGATATGAAACACAGAGAGAAGAATGGTGACGACAGACTAAAATACATTCAGTTAAATGCACTTTATGACGGGTAAAACAACTACTGTTATTGAACCTAATTCAACAAAAATAATGTGGAAAAAGAAAACTTACAAAGACATCCATAAGCATGTGCTCCAGGGTCTCCTCTAAGTCCTCGAGTCGTGCTGCCAGAGTCATCCTTCAGCCGATCCCAAAAAACACCACTCAAAATAATGAAGAGATATTTTAACTAAATGAAGACTCTCACACTCTGGTTGCACAGCCTTTTCTCCTTCTCTCTGTGATTGGGTGTAATCATGGGATGCTGACAGATGACTTAAATGAGGTAATTAAGCCATGCCAGTCATGTGACATCCCAATTTTCAAAATAATCACTGTTCTAA
Source organism: Cottus gobio (assembly GCA_023566465.1). NCBI lineage: Eukaryota > Metazoa > Chordata > Actinopteri > Perciformes > Cottidae > Cottus > Cottus gobio. The sequence goes on from CM042223.1 coordinate 14,865,960, forward strand.
CAGTCCAGCCTAATTTATCCACATTCTTCACTCATTCCCAATCCAAGACAGCTTCCCAAACGATCCGTTGTACCCCAAATCTGATAAACAAGCAGGACTATCTCCACCAGACTTGGCTCCTAAAACCGCCTGGGTTCCTGTTAGTACTCCAAATGTTCCAAAAAGAGCAGAGGGTCCCCTCAAAGTGCGTTGAGCACTCCTTTGAGCAACAAATGGCTATTGATGAGGATGTGTTACAGACTAGAGCCTTGTAGTTCCCTCTGTTCAGATCTCAGTTAGGATCCACGAGTGAGATAAAGACTCTGACAACTCCGTGGCACAGGGAGGGCAGAGGGAGGGTCTCACTGTCTTCAGATGCACTGAGGAGGAGGAAGAGGAAGAAGCTAATGGTCAGTGAAGTGATGAAGTCATACATCTGTTTAATTTTGATTTTATTTTGTATTTATTTCTGTCTCACATTCTCTAAGTCCAGGACATCTCCTCCCTCTTTTCTCTCTCTCTCTCTCTCTCTCTCTCTCTCTCTCTCTGTCTCTGTTTCCCTCTGTGCCCTTTCAGGTCTCTGTCTACAGTGGACGTCTTTGTGTGGAGGGAGGGCCTGGGGCGGCTGATGCCCAATTCTGGGTGCTCTTGGCTGGGGTCATCCTCTCTCACACTGGGCCTCTCATCAATGGGCCTTTGTCGGGGCCTCATTAAGCACTGGCCCTGGATGCTGAGGCTCCAATAGACACACAAGATGAAAACAACAGCGATATGGCCTGGATCTATGACTGGACGCTTATGTAACAGTGACAGGGAGGGGTGGGTGGGGTTTGCAGAGGACAGGGCATGTGGGGTAGAGGGCTGATTGGGAAGGAGAGGGGTGGGGTGAATGTACCCCACCATTCTCTCTGTGATAACCAGAAAGGAAGAAACAGAGGGAATGAGTCCGACACAAAGCGTAATGGGGAAAGTGAGTTTAGCTGGGCTGTACCAACAGACAGGATATGACTGAAGACAATAATGAGCTGTAAGGAGGAGGCAAACTACATTTGCATGCACCCAAGATACCAAGTTACTGGAGGAAATCAGGTTACTGCAGGAAACCAGACCATGTAACTGGTTAGGGATCAGATTTCTACTGAATTTGTGATATAAGATGCTTTTTTTTTAACTCTTTTTGGCTGAGCTTTGTGATGACAGTCCAGAGAAAGGAAAGGCCTCTGATGGTCACACCGTTCTGTCCAGATCCAACTCCTTCACTCTTTTGATTCCATGTCTGATATTTAACCTATTTCCACCTGCTTCTCTCTTCATCTCTCTCACTCTCAGCCCCACTGCATCTCAGACACATCCCTCGCAATCTGATCACTCCCTCCTGTCCCACTCCTCCCCTCTTCCTAAACCAGAGAGACCCAGAGTGCCAATGACCTTTGACCTCTCTGACCTCTCTTGGGTGTGAGGTTGGCTGGATCAGCCTCATCAGTCATCACATCAAGTCTGTGGTCAGGAGCACTGGGGTGTGACAGCCGTGATTCTGTACACACACACACACACACACACACACACATGCACACACACACACACACACACACACACACACACACACACACACACACATGCACACATTCACCATAACACACATCGCTGGGTGTTAAAGATAGAGCACAGATCCATCAGTCCTTTGTTGCCCTCAGGAGGCCTCCCTGTCTTCCAGAAGTCGCCTCTAATGCTTCCTGCTGTGAATATGTAACACCCCACCATTAATAACTCAGAAATATCCCTCTAATTCTCATCTGCATGCCGCTCATGCATTATAAATACCCTCCAGCATGGTGAAGATGGACAGAATATTGCCACTAAGACTGTGAAGCAGGTGGCACATGGACTCTGAATGCAGTGAAGAGAGTCGAGAGCGGCAGGTAGCCTATCTAGATCAGCATTTGTCATTAGTGAGGAGCTTAGCCCCCAACAGAGAGGCGACGCAGGACAGCATGTCCCAGTGTGACTCCCTGGCACACATAGGGTTAAAACCCAGATTTCTGTGTAGAATCCAGTGAAGGTGGAGGAAGGAACCGTTGAATCAGTGCAATGTTTACAACAGTCATCATCACAGGGAGAGCTGCATATCACCTCGCCTCTTTGTCATAATACGCAGGACCAAACAACACACTGTGTTCCAACACACACGTGGAAGGAACATTCACATGTGCTTACAAACGCACAAACACATTACTGTGTGATTTACACAAAAGAGGCACAAGCTACTGTGTCTGTATAGATTTATCTGAATACAAAGGGGGAATTTATAAGAATCCACTATGAACACTGCCTCATGAACATTATCATGTATTTATAGATACGTATAAAAGCATAATGAAATGGCAACAAATTCAACAAACAATTACCCACTACACAAACTAGTGTTACTAGTGTCAAAATCACATTTTACAGTACCATAAGATGCATCGCGCTGAGGCAGTTTAAGTCTGAGGAGTTTTTCCATCCGTCTTCACCACCAGTTTCCTTGTGGAAGTCGTTTGTCCTGGTAATCCAGTGAGCAGCGGGAACACCCGCGTGGTGGCTACAGCAGCAACTCAGACTGTGCATCACAAAACTGGCCTTAACGAGCCTCTCGGATTCTGATTGATCGTAAAAACTCTGAGGACAGTTTTGGTCTTTATTTCTTATTTAGAGCAGGAGTGCAGAGTGTGTGTCTGAGTGTGCCTCATTGGTTGTGATGGCCACCTGGCCTGGAACATAGGGATGTGTGCTAATCAAACTCTGGGCAATCTTCCAAGTGGTTTGAGGTTTGTGCACACACACACACTCACACACTCACTCAAAAATAGTATCTATTCCAGACATGTTGATAAAGCCTCTTAAGCACCTGTTTGCAGCTAACTGTCTAAATGGCTTACTGCAAGTCTTATACACTGCACAAGTAGGTGTTAAAGTCTGCAGGTCTGCAGAGAATGCAGCACACGGCGCCTCATGTTACCCTAAATGGTTTTATTGACTAAATGTCAAACTTTATTATCCTTCTGTTGATTTATTTCTATGCCTACCACTCAGCCTGTATGTGTTATTAGTATCACAATATCTTATTTAATATAGGTATGTTTGTTTATCTCAGTATCTTTTTATCTTTTGCTCTCATTTGTTCTGTCTTTCCCTGTTTTTTCATCTCCATTCATTCAGTCTCGAATGACGATGGACAGCAAGTGCAATGAAAGGGATTCTGCTCAGTCATTCTCTGCTGCACTGTTAGTAATCTGGATTTTGCTGTGTCACTCGGCACCCCAAATCTGTCATTTCATATTACATTAAATGGCTCTCTATTTGTGAGGGGAAGGCCTGTGAGGGGAGAGGCAGGTGCACTGTCTCCTATCTTATGTCATTCCTGCCGCAGTGAAAGTCACCTTGGATTTGAGTCAGATTCATTCTTACTCAGACTAACCACAGTAAACATTCTTTGAAATATCTAAGTATAGATATTAATAGAATATCTGTTACAAAGGGATCTCAAACAGCTTTCATAAAACCAACGGACACACCTTCACAGCCTTTGCATCTGTCCTTCTTGTACATACAAGCCGATCACCACAGAGTGAGTGTGTCTCTGAGAGGCACAGAGCAGACAGAACGCGACAGAGGCATATTTTCGAGACTGGTTGTACGAAGACGCTGCATTGAGTCACGCTCCTGCATTTTCTGCCCCAGTAAACTTAACCCACTCTACCTAGTGCCGAGGAGGCTTCCCAGCCTACGCCATGCACCGAAATAGGCACAGATAGACGTGCACGTGCCCACCAACACCGCTAAGTGGCTGTGAAAACATTGTTTCCCTGACACTGATTTACCAATTAACCCTCCAGTAAGCAGGCATGCCCGTCTACCAGCAAGTTGCCACAACTTTTATGAATTACTCTAGCATGCAAACAGCACACTCACATCAATTTAGGATCAAGACATGCACGTGAGTCCCCATCCCCAAAGTCCACACACGATTAGGAATCTGATTTGTAGCAGCGTGACTGTTAAATGTTTGATGATATGGCTACATATTTAATCTTTACAGGCCAGATCATGAGGGGATATGGGTTATACATGATCATACTCCCGCGGGAAAACACTGGGATACTGGGGAAAAGGAGGAAACATGGGTTAACACCATTTGTATGTGTGTTTGTGTGTGTTTGTGTGCGTGTCTCTAGGTGCTTTTTTAATGTGGACAGATACTTTGTGATGGATCTCTGTCCAATATATTGGTAATTAACTAAATAATGATTGTTTGCACTAATTTAGAGGCACACCAACAATAAAAAGTATGTCCTTTGTAAATTAGGATTATTTTCCATAATCAATTAATCAGTTCATTATATTTACAATTAATAATTTAGGCTATAAAATATCAGTATATTGTTAAAATGTATATTACACTTGCACATTGATAAAGGGGACATCATCAAATTGCTTGTTTTGTTTATTGACAATCCAAAACTCAAAGATATCAATTTCAGGATTACAATGAAATGAAACTTCATAAAAACTTCAAACATTTTGGCACTGAGGCTAACTACTGAAAACCCATAAACTAATGTTTTAAAGTTTCCCTGCACACCTCACTCTCTAGCCAAATAGTTTTCATTCCTCAGACTTTTGTTTAAAACTAATTTGTCTACACGCAGGATGCAGCTGTGCTTATAACCCTCGTAAACCTCTCAGCCCCTCGTAACTATACAACTCTCCTTCTTTATGGACAATGCATCATTATGATCCCTCAGGAACGCAAACCACAAACCAACAAAGCATGCACACAAACAAATGCAATGTACAAAGAGGATGCACCTGTCCCCACCGTCTTACAAACACACACACATACACACACACGCATACATGCTTTTCCTTGTTCTTGTAATGAGCCAATCTGACCTACTCCTTCTATAACCCACTACACACATGCATGGCTTCTCCCAGGGGTGCAGTAACACAAGCCAGACTGTGGCAGTTCCACCTCCTGCTGCAGGCACGGGACTAAGCTGCTTGTTACTGTACAGATGGGCCCCACACCTCTGACAGGTGCACCGCTGCCACACAAACCAATGCCGAACGCTGGTCAAATGGCTCAGGCAGATTGCCTTTGTTAACGAGCAGACGAGGAGGAGGAGGAGGAGGAGGAGGAGGAGGAGAGCCCTAGGGGTTCAACGAGAGACAGGCGTAATTTGAGGAGATCATCTCCACCTCCCGGTATTACTCCAGGTCATCCTTCTCATCCTTGTGATGGTAAAATGTCCAAGCACAGCAGTGCAGTTTGTGTCTGTATTGTTTTGCAGCGATTGGTTCAAGGTATTGACGGTCAGCTAGTATTCTGCACGTTTTTACGGGGCAAACATTTAGTCCTAATATCTAAAATGGATTAATCAAGAAACCAGAGAGAGAGCGCGCTGACAGGGGGTCGGGGGGCAGGCTGACCCCCTGGGGCTACAGCCTCCACTGGAGGCCCCTGCTAGACAGACCAGTCACCCCCACCCCTCTCTTGCCTTTGTCCTTGCTACACCTTCACAGCAGTCAGAAAAAGAGATGTGCTGTGACAGGCAGGCTGTGATCAGTCCCAGGTTACTCTCTCTGCCAAGGTCCTGTCCCTTGGTATTTACGACTTATTTACATTCAGCTTGCATCATCGCCATGGGAAGAGTTGAATATTGGGCACATGAAAAATGAAAGACTGGAGGAAGAGAGGGAGGATTTATTGGGGGGAATGCTACGTAATAGCCCCTCCAGTAGACAGCAGCGGTAATGGGACGGCCACTCGGTCACTGACAGAACTCATTATTAATCAAGTGCAGCCTTTAACATATGCTTCCCTCCTTCAATCTCTTTATCCCTCGATGTCTTCCCCTTACTCCATCTTGTTATTTTCTCTCTCTTGATTTCACTTGCATACCCTGCTCTTTGTCTTTTACCCGCTCATTGTCCCCCTCTTGGACAGCAGGAGGAGCAGGATGAGGTCATTAATTATACACATAACCATTCCCTGGTCACCTCACAAACACGCACGCACGCACGCACGCACGCACGCACGCACGCACGCACGCACGCACGCACGCACGCACGCACGCACGCACACACACACACACACACACACACACACACACACACACACACTCCTCCTTCCCCACCTGGTCCCCTCCACAAGCCCTCATGTCTCTGAGAAAGCTGTGATGACGGATGAGAGGAACTGTGGAGTTGTCCAATGAAGCTCTGTGTTTACTGGGGCCAAACGGCCAGCTGACACACACACAAACACACACACATGCGCACACACACACACACACACACACACACACACACACACACACACACACACACACACACACACACACACACACACACACACACACACACACACACACACACACACACACACACACACACACACACACACATACACAGAGAGAGAGAGTAAACCACTGCTCATTACTGAAGGTCTCTGCTTATTGGCTCCATACATCAGACAGGACATGGCGAGGAGGAGGCCAGTTGCTTCTGATAACAACGAATCTAAAGCAATGTCAGGAGTTTTTCTTCACCAGTGCTGACCTTCTCCATACCCACTTACTGCTGTGGAGAGATTATTCTAGCCTACACTTGACTGAAGGAGTTGCAAGAAGAACTACGGACACCATTTCAAAGCTCTTCTTAAGCAAATGCAATTCAATTGGACTTCCAAGTCCTTCGGCTCATGATTTCGGGAAGCCTTGAGCTAGGCAAGGGGAACCCCATCACACAGCACACTCTGCTGGTCAGAGTATGACATGCCGTACGCTGGTGAGACGCTCTGGGAAAGGCTAGAGGATCAAATAACTGAAACAGCACAGGAGAGGAATTCAAACATATCTATAACACTTCAAAAAGACCAAGACTTCCAAGGAAGCCAAAAGAAACCTGGGTTCATGTGCAGTGATAACTGTCTTGTAAAAAAGCAAAACAAGACCATTATAATTACACTGACAAACAGGAACTGTGGGTCCAAGCTCACGTAGAGAAACCACGGGATAGTGCAACACACTGGTTACCACAGATCTGGAACACAGATGGGAAATGTTCAGATTTACAAAGGTGTTTTTCTGAAACACTATTATTATTATGAAACGGCTTGTATTCAAGACCAGAAAAAATTATAATTACCCAACATCAAACTCCGCCGACTGGCAGGTCTGCATTCCATGATGTATTGAAAAAAAGGGGTTGGCCTCCTCTCTATCATCTACTTTATGTAGGATCCTTACTTTTGTTGAAGCCGTGCACAAGTGTCGACATGTTGCTTACAATGAGTCCTGTTTGTTTAAACTGTATCAAAGTTTGTATATATGAGAGCTGTTCAGCAAGAATGAAGATTTATGCAATGCGTGGAAGAAATTTGTATGACTAAATGCAAATGTTGGAGCTTCTGTTGGTGAGTGTATTGAATATGTGTTAAATGTGTTAATGTTCATATCTGCAACTCCAACAAATCTAATTTTTTCTGGATCTAATCCCCAAGTAAAAAGAGACACCCACCTTGACTATCTGCGTCTCATAAACATTTATTTTTAAAGTTAGGTATGTCAGACAACTTGTACAAACAGAGTACACAGAAAACAACAACAGCTGTCGAAAAAACAGACACATCCACATACAAACACCTCTAGACATGTATTAATGGCCTTATCTGCAATGGCAGATGCTCACATCTGCTCCGAATAAAACAAACACATCTACATGCACACACACAAACACACACAGGGGTGAGATATAAATCTGACACACGTCACACTTAATTGTTCTAACAAGCAGTAATGAGAGCATGGAGGGTCAGCGAGACACTTAGGATGATGTAAGTATTCCTTGGAGGATGGATGCGCATCAATCTGGCAACCTTAATTTCATATTTGGGTTTAATTCTGCGTAATGGCAGCTGTCTACACTTGGGAAAGGGGAGTTAATGGGATACCTGGCAACTGCTGCTCAATGTTTTAAATTAAAAATAAATTCTGACAGGAAGGACCCAATAAAACACACAGTGCTATACAACAGTGGTTCTAAAATTGGGGTACCCGGTACATGAAGGCCCACGTGAGATTTAAGAAATATATATTTTAAATTATATTAAAAGTAATATAAAAAAATCCTTTAAACATTTTTTTATTCATAAATATTCAATAAAATATAAGTTCATAAACTGAATTGTATACATTGTATATTAAATCACACATGATGGTAAAGCGCGTGTATATTACATTTCTTTTTCAACCAAAAATGCTTTGTGCTGGTTAGGGGGTACTTGGCTGAAATATGATTTCCATAGGGGGGAAATCACTGAAAAAGGTTGAGAACCACTGCTATACAGGGTTAGCTTGGAATATTAAACTTAAATTAGTTAAAGGACCCCCAAGACATATTTATGAAAACACTTTTCTTACTGCTGCTTTTTTTTGGTGAAGCACAAGTAAGATCACTAAAGCCAGATGGGATTGTTAAACTGCTACTTTGCTGACATGGACTACTGCTTCTGAAAATCAAAAACGACTCAAAAGAATTACCTCACTCCTCCATGTTCAATCATCCTGTCACCTTCAGCCATCACAGTCTCTCATTCTATCACTGACCTATATCCATCCATTCATCCTGCCAGCAGCTCTGGAGATGCTCGCCCCAGCCTTGCTGCTGAGAGGCTGACATGTCTACATCAATAAGGCTGTCTGATGGCAGCATATGGGTCCATATGTATGACGCCGTGCATGTAGATGTTATGGAGCATGCAAATTGACCAGTGCGCATGCATGTGTTTGAGGGTATGCACTGTTAGTGTGTGCATACAATGCATGCATGTAAAGTGTTCAATGTCTTTGTCTCCTTGAGCAGCTGTGTAGGTAAATCATGAATCATGCATTAGCGCGCTAGAGCATAACAAGTGCAAATTTTGTTCATGCTTAAACTGAAAGGACTAAAATATGAAAAAAAGAAAGAATGCTAGTCTACTGAACAAGACACACATTAGGAATGCACAATGAGAGCTGTATAATCGGTAACACTATGGTTGATCACACAATGTTGCATTGTTATTGCTTTGTCTTGTGCTATCCTCAAGAACTGAACAAATATTCAAAAAGAACAACGTCTAAATACTCATGTTTAATGGTCACTGAGAGAGAACCTTTTTGAAAGGAAAAATAGCAGCATTTGTATTTTTTTGTTCTTCTTTTGTCGCTCTGCACTGCTTGTGCCGCTATTGTGTCGCTAATAACTCCCTCTGTTGGCCTGGGGAGGCTTAGGACCTCCAAAACACAGCAATCTGCCACTTAGGAGGCTGTAACACATGGAGGCCCATGTGGTCACCTCTAAAAGTGTGCCCCTGCCAGCCAGTAGTGGTTATCAGTGCAGTTACAAAGGCGTGATCCTTTGTGGCTTCCTATCTGCTACTTTGCCAATTAAGCTCAAAGGGCCACTCGCCAGAAACACAGCAGCCAGAGTTTGAACCGGAGTCCCTGCGGTGGTGGGGGAGTGATTTTCCTCTACACTACCTGGCACTTCCAGCTGCATTTGTATTTGTAATAGAGCCATATTCCTCAGTGCATGTGAATAGGTCAGAGCTTGCCCATTGCAGTTGCTGTTAGAGAGAACATCTGTGTATTACATGTTGAGTTGTTTTATGGCGTGTTCTTTCTGGTGATACGGCTGTATCACGGCTCAGAAATTAGGTCCTTCAATACATGCTGTTCTTTTGCCTCCATCCCCTCTTTCCCCTCTACTTTCTACAGTAACACGCCTCTCTCTCTCCCCTCAGGTCAGTGTTGACACCACTCCAGTCAGCCAATCATATTTCAGTGACTGCTGCCAGCTTCCTCTCTGCTCATGTAAAGAGGTCATAGTTCAGAGCCCAGGGGAGGATGTATAGAGATGGAGGTTTTGTGGCTTGAAAGAAGGAATAAATGGGCTAGAAATGGTTGGTCTCTGGTGTGGTTGAGGGGCAAATGGCACAATAAAGAGCGGAGGAAATGCCTAAGTGTGTGTGACTGGAGATAAGAGATTAACATTGTGAGGGGAGGAAAGAAACTCCTATTTCCTGTTGAGTGTATGCACGTGTAATTGTGTATGCCTCAAATTGTCTGTGCAATGTAGATCCACTGATAGGGTGATGTATGATACCTGTTCAATGTAGGGTCGCCCTCTGTTGCAGGGGTGACACTACCAATCCTCTGCTCATTCATCAAAGGTGTCTCTGTGTGTGCGTGTGTGTGTGTGTGTGTGTGTGTGTGTGTGTGTGTGTGTGTGTGTGTGTGTGTGTGTGTGTGTGTGTGTGTGTGTGTATGCTTGTGATTACATTCCAATATAGGAAAGTGTAATTGCAATTCTGATTCTCCGAAGGCTAAAAGCAGTAGGGAAAGCTTTCTCTTGGGAGTATCCATTCTATGCAATTACACAGATAGAGTCAATATACATAATAGGACTGCTTGAAGCACTTTAATCTAAAGTGCACGGTTTTAACACTGACACGCAAACACAAGTGCATTTAATTGAAGCAAGGTGTTACAGTAAATTTCTCATTATGATACTTCTGTGTCTTGCTGTGTCTTCTGTCTTTGTGGACACTTGACTTTTTTCCCCTTCCATCTTTCAATTGCCTTTCTTGGAAATCATTTTTAAAAATGCCTGTAGACTGATGGCAGCCAATGAAGTGGAAAATCTGCACCCCGTGTTTCCATGACAGCACCTAACATTAAGTGCATCACTGGTTTGCTTCTTTGGTTGCTCAATTGCGCTCTGATTGATCTCATCGTTCGGGCCTCTTCAAGGGGACAAGAGCACATTTGACGTGCTTGACACTGCAGGGCACGCTCACATGCGCATACACACACACACACGCACGCACGCACACACACACACACACACACACACACACACACACACACACACACACACACACACACACACACACACACATACACACACACACTCACAAACAGACATGATCAAAGATGGCGTATGGCCGACATGCAGTGCCACATCTTCAAACAACTGTATAAGGATCTCTCTCTACATGGCATCCCACTGATCTCATCTTACACAGTAAAGCAACAGTTCTGCTTCTCTTTATCTTTATCTGCCTCCCTCTGTGTCATGAATGCTCCGATTTATGTCCGAAAGGACGTGCAAGTCTTTTCCCTCGGAACACTGTATGTAAAGGTCAGAAGCTAACACAGTTATTCAAGATCATTAGCTAATATAGCTTTATACTATTCTAGTGCCCAGGCACATTAAAAAGAAGTTTGAGCAATTTCACTTTCTTTAATTATCAAAAACAATGATGAATATATCCCCATTATAGTTTCCGTACAACAGTATGGTTTCATCCAGAGTGGGATTGGTGGGTTACATTTATTTTCATTTTAAATTAAATCATTGTGATTCACTTTTGTTGCACTGTCCCTAACTGACTTCCCTGGCAGTGCACTTGGAAGGCTAAGATGACAGCTGGGAGATGTGTGTGACCGTGTGTGTGTGTGTGTCTGTGTGTGTGTTTTGTTTGCATGCGTCTCAAGCGGTTCCAGGCACCAGACACCTCCCCCTTTGCTGCTTACTTTGGCCTTCAATTGCTGCCAGCCAACCTGCTGTGTATTAAATGTGTGTATGTGTGTATGTGTGCATGTGTGCGTGTGTGTGTGTGTGTGTGTGTGTGTGTGTATGTGTGTGTGAGTGTGTGCGTGTGTGGGCCAAAGGCAGCCCCACCTTGTGCTGCAAATCCAAACCCCTTAAGGTCTGCCTTTCTCACCTAATTATTTTCATACAAGCAGCGAGGTGGTCAGCTTCAGGGATGCAGGTCTGGTCACTTTCCTTTTGGCTGCTTCGTCTTCTCCTCCGTGCCACCCCGACCTTAACCATTCTGACAGCAGAATGCTCGCTAATGAACCAGGTGGATGGATGGATGGAGGGGGAAAGGAAGGAGCGAAGGGGCTAGTGTGTTTGCAGTGGTTTACCTGTGATGCAGCAGAGCAGCAACAGAAAAGAGGGGAAGGTGAGAAGTACAAGGGTGTGTGTGTGTGTGTGTGTGTGTGTGTGTGTGTGAAATGGATATTGCTTAATGAAATAAATGTGTTTGTGTGTGCATGTATGTCCAAGCCCTTGGCCATTTCTGTAATGGCCCCATCTGTCATGGGCAGCTGGACACACACACACACACACACACACACACACACACACACACACACACACACACACACACACACACACACACACACACACACATGCATGTTCACACAGAACCTGAAGAGGATAAGAGGCTAAATGTGAAAGAGGCAGAGACACTGTGCTGAAAAAAAAGAGCTAGCAGTTGAAGGTAGGAGTGAGAGAGTGATGGAGTTAACGAGGGAGGAAGAGTCTTTCTGGTTAGACTGATGGAGCATTGACGGGGTTAATCTCTTGATAACTACTCCGTATTGATTCTCTAACACAGTGAGTTGACTGGAGAACTGACACACACACACACACACACACACACAAACAGATTCTTTAAGAACATGTGCCAAACACCAGCACACGTTAGGAAGATTGAAGCTCCTTGTTCTACTGACCTATATGCATATATTACATACAACTGGGGATACCAACTGGGAACTTGATCTTTCACTCTTAGATCTGTTAGTTTGAGTGTGTATTTGTGTTCATATATGCCGACCTGAATGTGTACGTTCTCTCATCTTTGTGTCAGAAACATAAGAAGTAGATAGTGTCCAACTAACGTTGACGTGAATCAGTACTGTCCTGACTGCAATACCAAGCTATAACATCGCATTAAAAAGGGACGATACAATCATGAGAAATACGCGCTAAAAATGTGTATGGACGCTGATGATAACAAATTGGCAACTTCTTTCAGATTCCCTCAGGATTTCTTTATACATTCTGCATGCTCTGTGTGTGTCGCGTTGACCTGCTTTTCCGCTGTATGTAACACAGACACACAGCTCACTGATGCTGATTTTGTTTAATTTTTCTGCTTCACTGCCTATTATTGTCATCCTAAATAAAGAAACAGAGAAGAAGAGCGATACAAAGAGAAAGGAAAAAAGCAGAAAACGTGCTGAGTGAGGTAGGGGGTCGGCAGCTCAGAGGAGATATGAATACAACTCTTCTATATCTGCACATCTGTTTATACTTTCCATACTGTTCAGATTATTTCATTGTATTTATCCACCACATTGCACTGCACTTTTACTGCTTCTCTTTTGCACTCTGGACGGATGCTACTACATTTTGTTGTCACAGTACTTGTACTATGTGCAATGACAATAAAGTTGAATCTGAATCTGAATCTGAATCTATAGCCGACAAAGAGATCTCAGCAGAGTTTTCCCATTTTAGTGAGCTGGAGATTTTACAGCTTTTACAGGCTATTGCTGTTCAAGGTAGTCCGTTATCTCTGGGTTGAGGTCACCTTTTGTGTATCCCTGAAGCAAGACCTAAAGGCATACTGCCCTACAAAGACAAGAAGAAATAGATTTTTTTTCCATCTTCTTTTTTGTCTTTTGACGTGAAAAATAGTGAATCATTTTGGCTTCATGCGAGAGAACATCCACAACATAAAAGCTTTGAATTGGGGTAGTGCCACCACTTTCGTATTAAGGCAGGGGTTAGATACACTTTGAAGTATCTTGTCTCCGATTTACGACGGATGCTGTCGTGCTCTTCGGCTGCGAGTACACACTGCTCCACTGCCACTGAGAAACACCCGGACATTGTTACGCTCCAACTTTGTTCCCCTTTTTACTTTTCACAAATCTGCTGCTGTTTACAAGTAAACTGAAAGATATGATGAAAACACTTCACAAATCAAGGTCACTGTTTTCACTAGACTCCGCCTTTTATCTCTGAAGGTGATAAAAGGCACAATAAATTGAGACTGTGCAGTGTAAACTTTGAGAGACTCCTGCACTGGCTCATTATGCTGTGATTCATTCACATAAACATACTAAACTGACTTTGATGCCAACACCGAGATTTACAGATCTACTGTGAGGCATGTGAAGCTCAATGTGGCTGATGAAGATAAATTATAAAAAGTCATTTAGTCATTGGAAGTGATTCCCACAGCTCCTGGGCAAATCTGGCCAGGGTGGCAGACAGCACAGATATAGCAGGCTTGATTCCACGCCATAACTTTGAAGCCAAGTCTATCTCCAAACAGCCCGCTAATGCTCCTCTTTGGATTAGATCATGGGCAGATCTGCAAATACCAATTACTGAGCTCGGGTTAACTGCCAAAGACACGGCAAGGGGCCGACAGACAGACAGACAGACAGACAGACAGACAGACAGACAGACAGACAGACAGACAGACAGACAGACAGACAGACAGACAGACGCGCTCTTGGCTCCAATGTAAAAGGGAGTGCGTGGCTCATCCTGCACAAGGGAAAAGAAAAGGAGTCGGCCAAAGCTGCAATGAAATGAAGAGAAGAAACAGGATGAGTTGTAAAGGTGAGGGAGGAGAGGTGAGCAGACGGGTGTGCTCGTGTGTGACAACACCATCAGGGCATCCCTGTGGCTTAACCCTTCCAGCACCCTCACATCTCCTCGAGGTGTATGTGGGAGTCACTATTGAGCTTTTCAGAATATTAACATATATGCACATTTTCACATCTATAGTTGATGGAGGATGCTTTAAGGATTAATTTGGGGTTGTGTGGGTCTGTACCAGAGGTGATAACATAAGGAGGGGGAAGGGAGGGTGGACTGTACATGAGAGCGCCAGGTTGTTAAATCACCTCTGTCCTCTTGGGAGAAGCAGGCTGGAGGGGAAGAAGACATTACAAGTGGAGACTCGTTTTATAATAGAATATTAAGTTCAAAGCTGATTGGGGTGCTATTTCATGTTATAGTATGGTCTGGATACGGTTGTAACTGTAAGAAAAAGTTAAAAAAAATCCCTCTCTTCCAAAAATGCAATAATACCTTTATAAATATTAATAACTTTATCACAGCTTCAATATTGCAGCGCTTTGTCCAGCCAAGTCTCCCTCTCTCACACATTACAGACATTAACTCTCACTACTATATATCTCAAAACATATAAAACCCCAGCCAGAACGAACAGGGTTTCATCTCAAATCCCAACTGGGAGGCCGACACCTCTTCGGGTCCATTACTGTCCACACAACTGTGCTGGATGTCACATGCAGGCACATAGAGACATATCCCTAAGGGTGCTCTGACAGTAACACAAGCACACACACACACACACACACACACACACACACACACACACACACACACACACACACACACACACACACACACACCATTTTCTTATTTCATTAGCCTTTTCTGTATGACACAGACATTCACTGTCAGACAGATGCTTTGAGCACAGTGAGACACCAACCTAAAAGGTCCCGTGTCTGACAGACACACGAATATCCAACACAGAAGCTCATGTATAACAAGAACAATAGTGAATTGCCACTTTCAGACATTCACCCAATTCACTGTACAAACTGAACCCAGTTCCTCCCTTGCAAATCTTTCTCCACTCCTTCCTTTATCCTAAATCAAAAAGAGGACAGTGGTTTGTACTGAAGGGAGATAGGCACCACTCACTGAAACACAGTCATTCTTACAATGCAACCCCTTGTTAATCTGTGCGCACACACACACACACACACACACACACACACACACACACACCCACACACACACACACATTTTGCATACCAAACTGAAACTGCATTTCAGTCTTCTGCAAAGCTTAAATACGTGACTCTATCCTCGGAGACCTCTCGTGTCTCCCACACTCTGCCAGCATTCTGCCTATCGCCCCTAGCAACGTCGGTAGCTCGGAA
The DNA here is from genome assembly GCA_023566465.1 of Cottus gobio. Taxonomy (NCBI): domain Eukaryota; kingdom Metazoa; phylum Chordata; class Actinopteri; order Perciformes; family Cottidae; genus Cottus; species Cottus gobio. Next base: position 14,881,817 of record CM042223.1, read on the forward strand.
ACTTCTCGGCTTGAGTTTTAGCATCACCACGGCGACAGCAGCATGGACTGATTCATTTGCAGCAGCCCGGTAGCTTGCAGGGCACGCTATCTCCCTATATATGCCATTCCCTTGATGGATTCCTGTGGAGGAAACTGTAGTCGGGATGCTCTCAGTCCCCATGGTAACCTACCCGGGTCCTCATCGGAGACAGCAGTCCCTCCATGGCGGATCGGTCGGTTCCGGTGGGCTCGGGTCCCCTCAGCGATGTCAGTGTGTTATCCCGGTCCGCAAATAGATCCTGTTTAGAAACGCTGTCTCATCCTCAGAGTGAACATCTCCTCCACAGCGCGGCTCCCTACCCACCCAGAGAGTCCAGTGCACTGACACACACACACACACCCACACACACACACACAGAGAGAGAGAGAGAGCCTGTGTGTGTGTGTCACGGACAGACACACACAAAGAGAGCCTGTGTGTGTGTGTCACGGACAGACACACAGGAGGAGAGACGGTGCTTCTCCTGCCGACCTGTCGGTTGGTGTGTGATCGTCCTCTATGAAGCTCGCAATGTCCATGGAAGGGCTCTCACGCTCCTTGGCTTCTTGTTGCTTCCTCTCTCTCTCTCTATCTCTCTCTCTACAGCTCTCTGCTTGTCCCCTTCTCTCGCCCTCTCCCTCACTGCCTCCAGCTACATTTGTTCCCTTCAATGTGGCAAATGATTGCAGGTCTTTTTTTTTCATGGTACTGGTCTCCTGTTAGTGCTCTCTCTCTCTTCTCTCTCTCCTTTCTCTCTCCTGTCTCTCTCTCTCTCCTCTCTCTCTCTCTCCGTGTGTCTCTTCTCACCCTCAACCACCCAGAATGCTTCTTTTTCTCTCCTCCTGATCACCAACGCGTCCTTGTTCCCGCCCAATTCCCAAGACGGGTGGAGGGGGTCAAACAAAATGTACATTTACTGTGTGTGTGTGTGTGTGTGTGTGTCTGTGTGTGTACGTGTGTGTGAGAAAGAAACCGAAAGAGACAGATAAAAAGAGAGGGCCCTGCTCTCTTGGCCACTATTGTCCCTCCAGACAATAGTGGCTCTTAATCGCCTAGCAACCTGATCACTCTCTATTCTCTTAATAGACAAGGCATGAGTCACCCTCTCAAACACACAGATGCCCTAGAACACACACTCACACACACCTTGTCCCTCCTTTCCACATATACCCACACTTCCACGGCTGCAGCTGCCCCATAGCCTATATCCATAACATGTAACAGGTATCTTGTTGTGCTCGTGGTTCGATGCCACGGTCCTTGTGTGCACGGCAGGTCTCCTCCGGCTTGTCGCACGTTGTGTAACGGAGCTGCCATGAGAGACACACTGCAGAATGAAGGGTAACGGACGAGTGCATCGCTGTGTTATGTACAGTGTGAGTTAATGTTCCTCCTTTTTGAAACGGACGAAAACACGGACACATCATCACCTCTACTCGGAGCTGCATCTTGCCGTTGCCGTAGCAACAATATCCATCAGGGTGTAGGAGCATGCGGAGAAGCAGTGAGACCATTAAAAAGTGAAATAAATAAATAAAATGGGTTCATTCCTGTGACTGCTGCCTTCCTCAGTGGCAGCAGATCTAACTATAGAGGGAAGACACCAGTGGGTCAGGTGACTGCAACCAGTGAAGAGCTTTCTCTGCCTCTCGCTTCCTTTCTCTTTCAATTATTTTTAGTCTGGCTTCTCTGTATTGACCCAGATAAGATTTAAAAAAAAAAAAAATAACCAAATTAACCACAATTAATATTGCCGTTGAGGATCCTGTTGTGCACCATATAACATATCATGTCATGTACTGCATGTCTTTCCCTGATTGTTTCCTGCTGTATGCAATCACCTGCACCATCATCGTGTATTTAAACCCTGTTTGTCTCCTGCCCAGTGTCTGTTTGCCCTGTGTATATCTCGGTGTGTATGCCAGTTTTTGATCCCCGTTTTGATTCCTGTTCCGGCACTTGATCCAGTGTTTTTGGAAGCCCGTCTTGTTTTTGTATTTACTTTAGAACCGTTCTGCAATGGGTCCTCTCTGATACCACCTCGTGACAATACAGAGACAATACAGAACTTTACAAAGGACTAACTATTTCTGACACTGTTGCAGTGATGACTGTGAGAATGTAAATCTCACAAATCTTCTTGGAAAATTCCTCCTTTCCATAGGAAACATAAATGGGTCTAATGATGATGTGGTGTGAAAGTGTGTGTGTTGCAACACATTTGAACCCCCACAGCCGGTGGTCAATAGTCTGCTGATTGATTGGCGCTGACAACCTGAAAGTGCATGGCGACTGTTACATCGTCACATGACCATTGCAGCGATGAAAAAGCAGATAGACCTGAACCTGCTGTCGCATAACAGCATTGATTGCAGGCTGGCCTGGACGACGCAGACATCTCAGCATGACCATGTGCGGATGAGATCAATAACATTCAACCTGCAGGTGGCACGGCAACTAGAACATACTGGTACGTGTGTGTGTCCTAATGCAGCAACGGTACTGTCACATTGATCGATGCTGAATCAGAACGTCAGAGTGTCCTAAAAATAAACACAATACTATTTTATAAACCCGATTTTGAAGCATGGGTACTTGCTATTCTGATTTTGATCCAAAACACTAAAAGGTGAAATGTGATGCAATATTCCCAATCATTGAGCTAATTAACATCTCATAAAAATGAACCCTCATGCACAGGATTCACAGTCATGTTTGTCGTTTATAAAGCATATTTAAACGGGAGATTTCCCATTGGAGAACATTCCTTGGTACACTTCACATCCGACAATTTACCACTTCACACGGAACATCGTCATCAGACCATATGATTGTATCACAGCACATGCTCACTCACACACACACGCACACACACACACACATACGGACACATAAGCAGACACGGATGAGAAAACACACACTACATCAACTCCTAACTCTCCCACACACTTATTGATGAATTAAAAATTGGATAAGTGCCGTAGAGGTCTATAAGGAGGCACTGGGAAGAGCTCAAATCTCATTATTCAGCTGACCTCTGACCTCAGAGAAATGGTACTCTAGCTAGTCGCCTAAATGTAGCGTTATAAATAAACCTTTAGCCCTCACAATTCCCAGAATGTCTCTTTTTCTTTCTTTTTTGCCTTAATTTGTTCCGTTCTCTATTTTTATAGTCTCTTTTTGTAATTCTGGCTAAATATATTGTGCTACTTTAACTTAGCTCTCAATGGGAAAGGTGATGTTTTTAGGGCCGAACTATATGTTACCAGTGTAGAAATAAAATTTTAGGATGAAAAAGCATTGAAAATGTGCTTTATTTCCCCAACAGGCTGGATGAGCATGTGTCTGGCAAGCCCCAGAGACATACAACCCCATATATCACCATCATGCATTAGTGCTGACAGTGAATGTTAACCTGTCAGCGAATCCCCCCCACACACACACCAAACACACATCCCTGCCCCCAACCCTTCCCAGACACTATTAAACCACATAGCAATGCATAAAGGAGAGAATGTGTGGATGGGATATAGGGGGCGATAACTATGACAATCACAGGACAATGCTGCACAGTGCAGTGCACACTGCAATATACTGCACATTGCCCTTAAACCCATCTCCACCCGCTCTGTCTCCCCATCCCCCTTCTCCCATTCCCATTCCCCTCTCCTCATCCTCTCTACTGTCCCTGTCGCTCCAGCTGGACCCCAAAATGAATCCCCGGTGAGTTTTTCTATAACACACATGTGAACTGACACACCTTGGTCAGAGTGAGTTTATTTATTGCTCCAATGCCTTGCGGTTCTAGTTTGCTTTTACCTTTTTGATCTCTATATTATGCAATATTAAATTATTGCTACAATACTTTTATATAAGTGCAGCCGTTATGTTATGTGAGACACATCGCAGACAAATGTAAAAATGCTGTGTAATTTTCTCTTGCTGTTTGTGTTTCTAAGAGCTGCAATTACACTGCAAAAAGCAGACGTCCAATGAGCTGAGGTAATTAGCCGCTGCTAAACAGACTGGAACTTCACGGGAAACAAAGGAATTAATTGCAATGATTATCAATTAAACTACATCAAGGCAGGAAAACAAGCATTAGAGGTTCTTTTCTTTCTTTTAGAGTTGCTCCAACTCCACGCTTCAAGCCGATGTCTTTTTGTCTTTTATTCTGTTTTCCCATCTGCCATTGTGGCCGTTCCAAAAGCAAGACACCATTTGTTTATTGAGTTGATTAAGTTTTGATATCTGGTATTAAATAGATATTTCAATAGTGGAATTTCGTTGGAGGGGAATGTCTGATTGTGTGTTTGTTTTAAAACAAGGCCGTATCAAAACTTACCTGGTCCAGCGACCCAGGTGACCAAATTGAACAAAGGCAGGTTGGCAGCCCCGTGGCAGAGCAGGATAGAGAGAAAGAGACAGGTGGGGAGGAAGAAAAAGAAAAAGAGAGAAGTCATATTCATCGTTATTCACCGCGTGCCCAGGTGTCTGGCTTGGAACAGAGGGACCCATAAGTCGATGTGCAACCCTGTCACAGCATTACAGCTAAATCAATGTCACCAGAGAGAGAACTGCTGCTGACTCTCATACACGACACCAGCACTTCTTTTCTACGCAGACCAATAGCATCGAGACAAGATGTGTGCCTGTTTACATCACTGTCAATACTGTGGGCGGTCTGATGGAAAGTTTCATTGTCCTGGAATAGGAACACAATTTAAGGTTTTGTTTTGCAATGCAACTTTCCTTTAGGAAGCATTGACAGTCTTCAACTGACATCTTAATTGATTTTTTTAGCATCCAAATTAAGTCACGTGCAGAGGCAAAAGAGGAATCTGCTAAATTGATATTGGCAGATCTATGTGGTATCCATGGGATTAAAGTAGTAAGCCAAGAAGAGTGTTAATTACCGTCTAAATCAATTAACCACATTATCATCATTAAATATTTAAAACCCTCCTTCCTGGTGGAGACTTGATGTAAGCTGCTGTACAGTATGGGGTAATCCAGGAATTACGCCAGCAGTGATAGGCCGAGATATTTTTAAAAGCTCACGTCTCAAGACCTGAGAGAGTTTGTACCATCTCCAGGAGCTTTATACAAGATTTTAACGGTATTGGTTACTGCTGTTTGGTGTCAGACTCATGGCCAAGGCTGAGATTTACTATGATATATTGGAGTGAGAAACTACTTTAGCCCGTTCCCAGAGCCAAGGGTCCTGGCCATGTTTGAGAGAGCTGGGCTGATTGTTGCCACAGGGAATTTGTCTGACATCCAATCTAGAGTTCACAGCAATCCCAGGAAACATGCTGCACATGCACATTGATACGCCCATAGACACACACACACACACACACACACACACACACACACACACACACACACACACACACACACACACACACACACACACACACACACACACACAAGCACACACACACAGAAAACGTCCTCCACCAATATTCACAGAGATATACATTTGCTATGTGTGGCCGCACTCGCTGGCCTGCAGTGCTGGAGGTAGTTAAAGGGAGAGAGGGAAAGCACCTCTTCTCTCACACCTCACCACAGCTCAGAGGGAGGAACATCTTATCTCACTGCTGCAGAGAGACAGAGAATTAGAGAGGGAGAAAGATGGATGGTAGAGGGTAATGTGAGCAGGGTTTTGCAGGAGAAGGACATAAGGGATTGCGAGAGAGAGAGAGAGAGAGAGAGTGGGCAAGAGAAAAAAGCAGTGACAGAGATAGAGAGAGAGAGAGAATATTTAATCAGTCGGATTTCCATAACTTCCATCTACCAAAGAAGCAGTCTTTGTGGTCCCACTGATTAGAAATGTGTCGTTTTAAAAACATAATCATCCGACGGACTATATTTACATTTCACCCACAAGAACACATCTCATCGCAGCCAGCGCAGAACTAACGAGAAAACTCTTTCCACCGTCCTCACATGTGTACATTGATGTATTTCCCCCATTTAAATGCTCATTTGTGTTGGAAAGGAAGTCAATTGGGTTTATTCATCACGAGCCACGGTATAAACATGTCCGATGCTATGAAGTCACTCCAGAATGGTCTCCTAGCAACTGTTGTCGGGGGCAACCAGCATTCTCTGCAGAGAGCGAGAAAGAGAGACGCACAGAGAGTGACAGCGTGGTTGAGAGTTGACCGTGGCTAGATCAGCGTTTGCTGTGTCTTCATGGCGTCTTTGCAACCCCTAATTCAGATTCGTCAGCTACCATCATGCATCATTACTCATAGAGCAGTTCGTACACACCCGGCTTTGCATGTTTAGCATACTGATTTTGTTCACCCACAGAAAGCTGGCCTATTTCTATATTTGTGACACATGCTGTATGCTCACACACATACCCAGAGCATGGCCAGACACTATTGCATGTACCGGTCCTGACGTAATTCCCACCCACGTTCACACACTGCCCTCTACTGCTGAACCTCCAAATAAACATGAAGGTATTTCCTCAATCCAAAGCAAATACGACAAAGTATGAGACAAAGACATTAAACCTGTATTATAATGGATGAAAAATCTATGAGCATATTGGTTGCCAAAATGTAATCTTTGCTAAATCTCCAGTAGTCATGAATAATGTAAAAATGCAGGAACCGAAAATGCAATAATAGATAACGGATAATGGAAATATCAGAGTTCAATCTGCTATCTGCATAATAATAAGATATGGATTCCCATTATTTACTGGAATATTAATACAGAAACACTTTTTATTTGTAACATGCATCTCCATAATTAAATCCTTGTCCAAGAGTCCGTAGCACTAACATGCATCGATTAACATGTCATTCAGATCATGTCTATTCTTCTTGGAGGGAAATGACTCAGGATGTGATAAAGAAGCTGACCAAATTCAAAGATGAAAGTAAAATGGTATTGATGGTGAATGGTTTTAATAACTGTCTTTCACTGATATTCGAACAGCAGGGAAAGGAATGTGAATTAACTTTGCAACTCATTCTGCTTTAATAAACTATTGTTGAAGGCAAAGCCACCATATATCTACAGGAATATCTTTACGCCTGATCAGATGTACAGTAGTCCAACATCATAATGGTATTATTACCTTTATTTAACTCTGAATTAGTCAAAATACTTAATCTAGACGAGGTTGATTTTTTGGTTTTTCAGTTCAAAATGAGATTCTAAATATTTCCATTGCACCACTTAAATTGAAGAGTAGCAGAAGAGATGGTGAAGAAAGTATGACAATAAAATGTGAAAATGTGTGGAAATCATATACGTTATGTGTTTGAATATAGACACAGACGTCTCACCACATCTTAATGATTCTACAGCAACACTGATACCTTTTATGGAAACATACAGTATCTGCACCTAATACAAATATTGTGTTCTTTCGTAATGGATAGAAGACCACTTTGTAGGTAAGGATCTAGAAGGCATAGCCACATATTAGAGGGGGAAATGAAACCATACATGACATAAAGGATTAGGGCACACATTTGAGTGTGCGCTTTGCTCTTGTGCTATCATACTACATTATACGATACTATTTCATGGCCAGACAGAGACTATGAGAGCAACTTTCACTACCAGCAGAAGCGACTGTGGGTGACCATGTAGACACAACAGTGATGAGAAAGGAAGTCCTGGTGGCTCAAGTGGGAGAAGACTGTGTATATGCTTCTACAGTGATGTAGATGACACAGAGTAACTTAATTTAACTCTTATTTAAATAATTGTGAAACATGATCTAGTAAAAAATCGGTGCGTATGCTTAGATGAGATGTGGCTTTGAAGCAATACTTAGATGGGCTGCTGGCTGGTGTGTGTCTGCTGGGTAATATATTATGCATTACAGAGGGGATTATTGTGGCTATAGGTCATGAAATGCTGAAATAGGCAACTGATTTCAGTCATAACACCAGTTTATCACCCTATTAGCAACACCCAGCTGCATTAACTGGGAAAACAAGTAACAAGTCTCTCTCTGTGTGTGTGTGTGTGTGTAGTTGTAAATGTGAACGGACTCATGGGGCGATGCCATTAACAGTAACCTGGAGAGGATAAGCATTCACTGTTGACCTTCCTGCTTCCTGACCTGCTCATAGCTGCAGGGGTCGCATGTTTTAACTAAGCAACTGTGCTCAGACCACCTGAAGAAATGCCTTCAAAGACCAAGACACAACACAAAGACACACTACACCTCCTCCAGCCTCCAGGGATGCAACATTCATAAAGCACTATTTAAAGCACACATAAACACATTGTACTCTTTCTTTATGGAAAATAAAAGATTTCATTTTGATCTGATTTAAAGGTTTTTATCTCCCCCTTGAGGCAGAAAAGAGAAGCTACAAGCTACAATACTCAGTTAACTGCATGAGTCCTGCTATTTTTTGCTTCACAGGGAATCATCTGTAAAATCTGTGGTGGTAATACCCCCTAGTTTTCTTAATCACATAACATTTCTATTCATGTTTCAAAGTGTAACACCACCATTCCTCTCTATGGAACCAATCAGACACACAAGTATTAACATGTACTATGTTTCTTTTTACCTGTTGTATGTGTTGCATGTGTGTCTAACCCCTCTACACAATCTAACTAAAAATGGCAAACACAACAATATAAACTATTCTAAAGATTTTTCTTTCTGCATTATTAGACACAATCATTTGAACTGAAGGTTACATCTACATAGTTACTGTACTGTAATTTAAGTCTATTTTAAGAAACATTGGGAGGGGGAGGGGGTAATCATAATTACTTAATTGATGTTTTCAAAATTCTTTGCAGTAAGACAGCTGTTGTTGGGACGACCAAGGTCACAGTTTTGTTTCTGGGAGGGAGAAACACAGCAAAAGAGATGCTGCAGAGTCAGTCAGAGTTGAACCAAATCAGCTGGCTATTAAGACATCTTTCTGTTAGTGTCTAATGTGATATTTACATCACCTCAATCAATCAATATAAAAATATATCCAAAATGAACTAGTGTAAGCCTTTCACAGATCATTGTGACACCATTAGAAACAAAGAGTAGTGGTAATGCAAGTGTTTCTCAACATTTCAGAAATCATGTTGCTTCCTGTTGCAAAAAGGAAGTTGGTGCTTGACCCTCTACTTCAGTTAGCACATGTTTTAAGCAAAATGGAAAGTATAATTCTCCACGACTACTTTATTGCGGCTAATTTTATAAATTAGAGATACTAAAACCAGAATGTATGTGTTTAATATAGTTTAGTTTACATAACAAATATGTTTAAAGTTCCAGTGAAATAGAAGCAGACCGTCTTCAGCTTTGGTACTGTAGGTATTCCCCAGTAAAACAAAATATTTGAGCGGTGTACAGTACACACAAGAGGGATTTAAATCAAATCCTTCACATTTGATTGGACTGCTAAAAAGTCTGAATTGTTTATTGCTTCAGCTTCCTCAGGAAGAACATCCTCTGCCTTCTTAGTGATAGAGCTGATGTTCGGCTCCCATTTGAGGTCCTGGGTTATAGTGGAGTCCAGGAAGCAGAAGGACTCCACAGCGTTGACGGGGGTCACACAGGCTGATAGGGGGCGGGTGGGGCTGTGTTCTTCCAGAAATCCACAACCATTTCTGTCTTCAGAGCGTTAAGCTCCACGTTGTTTTGTCTGCACCAGGTCACCAGATGATTAGTCTTTCACCTGTAGGCGGACTCATCCCCACCAGAGACTGGGGAACCGGTACTGATGGCCCGAGAGATTGAGACTGCTTCCTGTCAGACAGGAAGTGTGCGATCCACTTTCAGGTGGAGTCAGGCATGTGCAGCTGGGAGAGCTTGTCCTGCAGCAGAGACGGGATGATGGTGTTGAAGGCAGAGCTGAAGTCTACAAACAGGACCCCAGCGTAAGTTCTTGATGATGGAGGACGAAGTGGAGGGCCTGTTTGCTCTGTAGATGAAATGCAGGGGGTCCAGGAGTGGATCGCTGCTGAGGCATGGGCCCATGCTGAGCTGGGGGAGGTGAAGGTCTGAAGCTGGGGGATGGGGTCACGGGGAATGGGGTCAGGACTGTCCCTAGTGTCGTTCAAAGTGACAGTACTCATTCAGCAGGTTTCTTCACTTGAACTTCACTTGAGCTGGTGTCCCAGTTTCTCACCATCTTGCTAAACCTGCATGTTTTGACTACTGAGTCCTAGTCTGTTCCTTTATTAACCTCTGAGTTTATCTGTGAACCAGGGGAGGTAATGAATATATAAGCAAACAATATATTTTATTTTACTTGGAAGTAAATATGATTGGATTTTAAAATAAGAATACAACATTTATGTGTTTTATGTTTTTTTTTTTAGTAAAGCCAATGTGGAGTGTTTCATGGGTCATATTAGCTTCCCTGGCAGTCTATCCCGTAAGTGCTGCTAACAAGACAGCTCTTCATTATGACAAGGACCTCTCTCACTCTATATGGAAGACAATCAGTCCCATGGGACCTGTGTCCACCAGAGTGTAACACGTCAGAGGCATGCACACTATAGTACTCACACAAAATTATACACAGCCATACTCACATGCATGTACATTTATAGTAGATAATAATAGTAAATAATACACACAAAAGGAGAGAAAGTGAACTTGGAAGCAAATAGAGATTGGACTTTCGACGCAGACATCTGCTCAGTCCCAGAGACAGATGGTGAGCCAATCAGACCGCCTGGTGCCTCTGCAACTCTCCGCCTACCAGCCACCCTTCCCCTAAACCTGCATCCTGGCACACATGAAAGGTGGCACCTTGCAAATGTGATACGGCTATTGCCCTGGAAAATAATTGATGTACTCATTACATTAAAAACAAGCACACAGCAGATCAGCAGGAAACCAAAAACGTGAATCCAACTCAAACAATGTTTTACATTTACTACCTACATGTATAATAATTGTGTTCCCAGCCAGTTTACACAGAAAAAAGGCAAGAGATCCACACCAGACACAAAAATATGTAGACAAAGAATAACTTACCTCATTAGATTGTAAGTGCACCTCTTGCCTCCGATTCGGCTATCCTGGAATACACTGATCTTATTTTGTGTTTTGATGCTGCAACACCGAGCAGAAAACCCTCATTTATCTACCAGAAAGGTTTATTTACTTGACCTTAAAAGGGACAGCCGTCAGATAAATTGACGTTTGCTTTGGGCAATCCTGTCAGCCAATTGAAATAGGATTGAAATCTCCAAAAGTCAGTGCAGGAAGCTCATCTAAACATTTTTGTCTGTTTGTTCTGGAAGCATTGATTGACTGCACCATGTGATAGGTCATGTGTGTGTGTAGGGTGTAAATGCAGAAACGTGTGGGGGCGAGAAGGAAAGACAGATGTGCCTCTTTCTTGTGCTGCTGTTCAATCAATGAAAGGCCAGTATAGTACAGTGAATGCAATTTCACATCTTGGCCCACGTTTATGCACAAACCCATAGGCCGCATCCACCCAAGATTTGCATAATTAGCGAGCCTTGTTTCATCTGAGCCATTTCATCTCAGTTCCCCTGCAGAGGTACCCAGAACAGAGATGGAGAGCCCTAATAAACGTCAGGATGAAGCCAGAGAGACGAGCAGACTTTGATGAGCATCTGCCAGTTTACACATGCTGGCTGGGTCACGTCCTGCTCATTAATGGCTTTCATTAACCCCTTCCTCTCATTACCTACACAAGATAAGGTCAGTTGATGGCTCACAGACATCTTTTAGATGCACAAGGTACGCCGTCACACCCTACTGAGAGCCTGCCACATACATTAACATGCAGGAAGGGATGCACTGCGGGTGCACACACACACACACACACACACACACACACACACACACACACACACACACACACACACACACACACACACACACACACACACACAGATACTCTGGTGAAGTCAATTAGAATTGAGGCGCCCTCACCTCTGCAGCTCATCAATAGTCCTTAAACAGGCTGCAGTGTAAACAGCTCAGAAGATTTAATGCTATGCTGTAGGCTCTCTCTCTCACCCCCCCCCCCCCAGCCCCCCCCCCCCCCACACACACACCAATCCTTATACATTTATGCATGTGGTGAGAGGTGAGAACCGTTTCTCTCGTTTGCACTTTTCGTTACTCGCTTTTCCTCTCATTTACATGTTTTCTCCCTCTCTCACTGTGGAAAAAGAGAAATTCCTTGCAACTTGGTAAATCACAACAAATACAAAAATAATGTTTAACATCTGCAATGAACAAGTCTTACCACATAATCCAGTCTATAGCAGAATTTCTTCATGACACCCCTTTGATTTTAAACAGACTAATCAATATTGTGATCATGGACAACTTTCAAAGATGACAAATGAGATTTAAAGCTCCAATCAATATCAAACCTGAGCTGTGACCATGACTTTGTGGACTCAGCAAATGGCTTTACATTCAACCTTGATGCAACCAATTATGAAATAACATCAAGAAAATAAAGCATAAACCTGCAGGAATCTAAGTCTTTATGCCAACATTAAATCAAATTACTTCATATAATGCAAGTGTTCGTCATCCATGAACCCAGAAATCATTCTCACTATCTCTGCAGCTCTATGAAGCTCTTTTTGCCTATTGTCACCTTTATCTTACAATAAAGGTCTGCAGAGTTAAATAAGGTTCAGTGTCAATTTTCTTATCAATCCAGTATCCAGCATTGGCAGGCAGCGGTTGTTGACAAACACCCTAATATAAATCCACCATACTGTTTGTTAGCAGTCCAGCAGCAAATGAAAAACTGATCGAACTGACGTCTGCTATTTGATATGCTCTATTTGGCCGTTGTACTGCAGCCTCAGCCCTGATTCTTTAATTTCACTACAGGATGTTGAAATCCGAGCTTTGGTAAAAGGGTGAAACTGGACGAGCTCTTCAGTGGAAAGAGGAATGCGGCTTTGAGTGCAGCAATGCTGGTCCCTTATGACTGAGTCATGTGTCTGATTATCCTCTTTTGAATCAACTATTTTGTCACATTACAATAAAACACTATCAAGTCAACACTTCTAGGTCACACTGAGTTGTGTGGTGTTTCATAAACTATTGTCTGAATATTCTTATGATCAGATTATAATCTGCATATAAACCATAAATACATAAAGGGATATGAGACGCTGTTAGTGGGATAACGTATTTAATTCAGCATGTTTGAAACTGAACAAAGAGACAGTTTAGTAGCTTTGTGCTCCATGTGACAATCCCTTGGTTTCCCTTTTATATTCTTCTTTTATTTCTATTCCAACCTGGTTAATAAAGTAATACTTCCAACCGGGTTGTTCATGTTGTCTGTATGGCACAGCACTGTAAGAACACACAGAATGAAATATATAAGATGTGCTTTTTTCTAGTCCATCTCCTGAACATTGTAGTTTCACCGCTGCAGACTGACGTCATAACATCCGCCAGCCGAGGCATCATAACATAAGTGGAGTCCAATTCGCTGAACACCGTGGTTGTCTTTTCCTAACTCCTCATGAATTCTCCTTCCCATCTTTCCGTGACCCCGCTACGTTTTCTACAAAGTTCAAGGATAAGTGGTAAGGAACAGACGTTAGGATGAAATTTGTTTGACTAAACGACCACAACCCGTGTTTTAGAGGAATGCTAAACATCCAACATCAATAAGATTAATTTGTTGTAAAGAGGTGGAGAATATTCGAGCCATACAAACTTTAAATCGAGGTAGTTGCAGTTCCTTATATCACGATCTTTGCTATTTCACATGGATGAAACATGTCAGAAGTTACACAAGGTTTCCTTCCGTGTAATTTTTGTATCAGCCTTTAACGCACATCTGCTTGATGTGCGGTGGGGACAGAGTGCCTACCACAAGCGAAGGAGTTCAAGTATCTCGGGGTCTTGTTCACGAGTGAGGGTAAAATGGAGCGGGAGATCGACAGGCGTATCGGTGCGGCTGCAGCAGTAAAACAGGCGTTGCACCGGGCCGTCTTGGTGAAGAAGGAGCTGAGCCGGAAGGCAAAGCTCTCAATTTACTGGTCGGTCTACGTCCCAACCCTCACCTATGGTCACGAGCTTTGGATCGTGTCCGAAAGAACGAGGTCGCGGATACAAGCGGCCGAAATGAGTTTCCTCCGTAGAGTGGCCGGGCTCAGCCTTAGAGATAGGCTAAGGAGCTCGGACATCAGGAGGGAGCTTGAAGTCGAGCCGCTACTCCTTCGTGTCGAAAGGAGTCAGCTGAGGTGGTTCGGGCATCTAATTAGGATGCCTCCAGGACGCCTCCCTTTAGAGGTTTTCCAGGCACGTCCATCTGGTAGGAGGCCCCGGGGAAGACCCAGGACACGCTGGAGGGATTATATCTCCCAGCTGGCCTGGGAACGCCTCGGGATCCCCCAGAATGAGCTGGTAGATGTTGCGGGTGAGAGAGAAGTCTGGGTCAGCCTGCTTGACCTGCTGCCTCCGCGACCCGACCCCGGATAAGCGGTGGAAAATGGATGGATGGATGGATGGATGCTTGAAGTGAAGCTGTGTAGAATTTAAATGATCGAACTTCACAAAACAGACTTGATTTGTATTGTTGGCATAGCCCCTCTGAAATCACACCACCCTATTTATATTCATATTTTTCACACTTACACACAAACAGCCAAGCCTATTAAATAACACCGCAAATGTCATTGTCTTAAAAGAAACAGCAGATTGAACATGAGCATGATGAGGTGTGTAAAAGTCTTTTTTCTGTTGTAAAGTAAAAGTGTCTCGTTCCCCCTGCAGCAACTACAGCAGCTTTAGTTAGCTGACATCAGCAGAACCAGCTCCTTAGATCACTCAAGCATGACTGTTCTGCAGTCTGACTGCAGCTTACAGAAAATGATTAACTGGACAATTATTCTTTTTTATTTATTGTAGAGCAACTAGCACTGTATAAATAAGCGTAGTGGAGAGAAAGAAAAAGCACAAGACTTGCCTGTAGTGGGACAAAAACATATAGTGAGACAACAGAAGTAAAAAAAAAAAAAAAAAGGCCATCTGTGCCTATGTTTCTGATTCATAGCCTACTAATCCCCCATAAGAGGTAGACATATATGAATAGTGTATAAACTGATTCAGCAGGAGAACCTTGAGAATAGGTCACGTTCTGTTCTGGCAGTGGTAACGTTGTGTGTTGTGTGTGAATTTAAAAGTGACACTTTGACTCAGAGCATTTGATTGTGTGATTAAGAGATTATGAGATGTGAATTATCACTGGATGCGCCCGCTCCAAACACATGCACCAAAAGTACCAAACACTCATTTCCGCAAAATGTTTTCTGTTTCTCCTCCACTACCATTGTTACAGGGCAGTAATCAATTATCTCAGTATGATGTCATTCTGCTATCCCTCCCCCATGCTGCTCAACCCTCTTCCATGTGTATGCTGGCGGCTCGGTCGTAGTGTGCATCACATCAGGAGGGGAAACTACAATGATAATCTTAATTGTAAATAATCTCTCAACACCAATAATAACTCAGGTTATATTGTGTCAAGTTTGTTTGCTAGTACATTGCAATTAAGTCACATGTATACACACACACACACACACACACATTACATCACGTCATACGCAGTGATTTGATTACAGCTGAATGAATCCTCTGGCTTGATCACACTGAGTCATCTGGCCGCCATCCTCTGTGACAGGATAATTGAATGAGGGATAGTAATGAAGAGACATGGACGCCATCATGAAGGGCAGCATACGGTCTTTGTTTTTGGGTTGCCTCTCTTTGTGAGTGGTTCTTATAGCTGGATGCTTGCCCGAGTATAAATAACACCTCCATTATACGGTTATCCACATGACTTCACAACGGGCAAAGTTCTAGCCACACACATACGGTAATAATTGCCTCGGCAGGTGCAGCTTCCTGCATGAAACAGACAGAAGAGCTCCAACATGTACACTGCTGTATCAAAGAGGAAGCTACTGCTCCCTCACTCTATGCAGGGCAGAACCCTGCAGCAATATGAAGATAATCCACTTATCTTGTGTGTGTGTGTGTGTGTGTGTGTATGTGTGTGTGTGTGTGTGTGTGTCAAGATACCAAGTTGCCCTGCTTTCTCTCAGCACCATTCACTCGGGCTCTGTGTAACAGATAGCAAAATGCATATTGATAAAAAAAGACAGCCGCTCTGACAGAACAAGCAATCCGCAAAAATAAAGCAACACGAGCCAGAGCAGAACATTGAGATAAACTGTGTTCCCCTTTTTGGCAGCCTCATTTCCGTCTCTAATTATGATTCCATGTGACACTTTATCAGCATGTGTTCAATTTATGATAAACCCTGGATTAGCTGCATCAACAAACTAAACCCACTGAAGCCTGAGAGATGTTGTTGGATTTACTCTGTAATCATTGCTGTTATTTACCCCATATGCTCATCAAAAGGTGCAGGTTTAAAGCACTTCTTTGTCGACTTTGTTGGCATTTAATTTTCTACATCAGGGCACCCCACAGGGCATATCCATCTTGGAGATAGCTGCTCTTCTCAGAGCCCTAAAGAGCACGGCTAATCTTCTCAGTGCTCAGCTGCTCCAGTTCTGATTTTAAAGTCGAAAAGAAATCTTACAATCAAGAGCACACACATTAGTTTGATCCCTAACAGGACATTATTTTATGTAACTTCAAAAGTCCAGAATACAAAATAAAAAACACTATTCTTGTGCAGTAGTCATGTTTCAGTTTAGGGGATAGATAAAGATAGGAGCTGAGAAATAAAGATCTTGGCAGTAAAGCTATAACACGACCCATTGGGGTCAAATGATACCATCTAGTTTGTGATCTGCTCTCAATATCAAATGACAGCATGTCTGTGTGACTTAGCTGGAGACAGACTTGTTATTGATCCCTTTATCCTTGCGCTAAAAACGAAACCCGTCCGAGCAGACAGATGGAGAGAGAGAGATGCAATGCCTATGTTGGATATATATATATATATATATATATATATATATATATATATATATAGAGAGAGAGAGAGAGACTTTAATTCCCTTAAGACTCATTCGTACATTTCTCCTCCCATAGTATTTTATTGATTCCAGCCATTAATGGCAATACTTGGATACCAGCAATAATTCTTGGTCCAGTCTGTAACAGACATGAGGCTATTGGGTTTTATAGCTGAGCTAGAGTAAGTCTGGGCCAATCACATTAGTTTCAGACCAATAAAGCCCAGAGGAGAACTAAAGCACAATTTACTGCCCTTATTTTATTTGTATGAGCCATAACGGATTCATTGCCGTAAACAAGAAAACATAATTTCCCTTGTTTGTGGTAACTGAATGAGTTCACTTCCGACCAAATCTAGCTTGAGCTTGGTGAGTGAGTCTATCTATGAAAATAACTTGGGTGAATGTTTGATGTGGGCGATGTGGGTTTGTTGAGCTGTCTGTGCGAATTGCACGTAGTTCCTGTAATTACTGCAGGAGATAATCACTAAGATAAACACAGAGACAGTAAGCAATTTTATTCACACACACACACACACTGCATAAACTCTCATTGATAATTAAGAACTTGTCAGCGTGAATACAAATGCCATGGATTTTGGGAACAAATCCCTGAGCTGGCCTGGGAATGCCTCGGGATCCCCCAGAATGAGCTGGAACATGTTGCGGGAGAGATGGAAGCCCGGGTCGGCCTGCTGGGATAAGCGGCTGATAATGGATGGATGAATGGATGGATGGATCCCTGAGCTCTGAAATTAGGTATCCAATGTCAAACTTGTTCAGCCTGTATTTATAGAAAGATTCAACACAGGCCAGATTTAAGTCATGCTATTTCTTAGCCTTGGTGAGCTCGACAGCCATTGATAAATATCTGGCAAAGAAGACACCAAAAGAGCCAGTGAAGTCCATATTGATACACTTTTCTCACCAGAGTCGCTCTTTGCCGGTTGGCAATGAGTGACTATGTAGAAAATTGTAGACGTGTGGCTATTATCAGAAATGGAGAAAGTGCCGGTGAAAAGTTATGACAGTAAGCTGGTTTTCCTCTGCGAGCTGGGTCGACGAGGCCTGTCGGCTATGACAGTAAGAGCACCTGTAAGGGAATGCCCCTCTATGAATGCCCCTCTATGCGAATTTTTGTCTCCATGCCATACAAGGTAAAAAGAAAAGACAAAAACACACTTAAGGATGAGTCTAATATTGAGGGGACAATTGCAAATGTGATAATATTTGTTGTAGTGCGTCACTTTCTGTGGAGATAAATAAGCCCACTTTCACTTTCTACACCCTTTCTCACTCATTCATTCTCTTTTTATTCCTGCCCTCATCACTCACACTTCCTTTTTCTCCATCCCTCCGCTGCCCTGTCCATCCTCTCATGCACTCTGCTCCTTTTATTGCCGCCTCTACCTCGAGTGGGGTGCATGGCCTATCGCCATAGTAACAGACAGCCATGACAGGTGGAGATAGCAGGTAGTGCGGCGATGCATGACTCCCCCTGGGACTGCAGCATGCCAACACTATAGAATGAGAATGAGCAGAACAAGATCTCTTACACAAAGTCACCCTGCATACTGAGTGTACTGTACAGCCAATTCATTAAAGCTCATCATCAGAGGGGTCCGTGCCTTATCTGTATTCTCCACATGCAGCAAAGACACACTGCCATTGTCTCACTGTGTGGCCGGACACGAGGCAGAGAGCAGTTCTATGGATTCACGCATGATGTGTGTTTCTATTTCATCGCTCTCTATGGCTAGATCTGAACCGGGCCAAGCCAAGCCAAGCCAATCTGTTTCATGTCAGTGAGGGACTTGATTCCGCACTAACAAGATCTTTCAAATCCTCCGCCATCGGCTGCAGTCTTCTGTGTAATGTGTCTTCAAATTGATTCAGTCTTGGAGACAGGACATTATCGCAAGCTATTGTCACACAAGCACACACACTCACACCCCTGCAGCAACTTATTTACATGCACTTCACTAAAGGACACAGAACACCATGTTCAGCACCACATCCCAATGCCTGCAGTGGTCTTTGGGGGATGTCTGCCACACTTCACCACTGCATTAGTTGAACACGTGGTGGAGTTAGACAAAAGCTAGAGTTCTCTGAGTTGGATGCAAAAGACAGCCGTTTCTTTAATACGTAAACCGGCTTCAGAGCCTCATTGGGACGTTATCGGAGGCTTGTAGATGGTAGTAAAAGGGCAGGAGCAAACAATTAAACATAATTTTCAATGATATGACACATCCTGTGTTAGTGGCTGCATGAGCACATGAGGAGAGAGTGATGAGAGAAAGCCACAGCAGAGAAAGAAAGACACAAAGACAGACAGTAGACAGTCTGCAATACTATACTCCTCTGAGACTCACCATGAGCAAACACACGGCTGATTCAGGCATGAGTTGGACAGCCATGATGGGATCCTCCTATGGATTCTTGTGAAAAGAGAATGTCGCCAATTTGCCAGAGGGACTCTTTCTTGTCCTCTTCCTCGTTCTTCTTATTCTGAGGAGTCTTCACGCAGGAAGCAAGCTCACCTCTGTCCAGATGAAGTCGGTCGAATGGTCCTCCCACTCCGTGTCCTTAACCAGTCAGTGCTGCAGACAGACTCTGGTCTCTAATTGTAATGCCACAGTCCCTGGAGAGCCCGTGACTCCCCAGTCTCTCTGCTACTCTTCAGACTGAGCGTAAAGCAATCCTCCTTCCAGTTCTTTGATCTGAGAGCAGTGCAGACCCCCCCACCCCACCCCTTCACTCTCCTCCTTTCACTTTTAAAACACTCCCCACAGACCCCACGCCCGCCTCCCCCAAACCCCTCTGACTCTGGCGCCTCTTGCTAAATGCTCAACTCCCTCTGTTGCTGCCTTCTGCCTCCCTTTTCCAGTCAACTCTCCTCACAACACAAAGCACATCCAGGCGTGCACGTGGGTTTTCAGTCAATTCTTTCTCCTGAGGCTGTCCGGTCGCTGCTCCACCGGATGTAACCTGCATCAAGTGATGCTCCCCAGTATAAAGCACTCCTCCACTGTGGTGGGAAAGACAAGCGCTCAGCTCTCCACTCAGAGATCCAGCACAGAGAGATCTCCTGTAGGCTGACCCTCTGCTTCATACATCAGACAGTTTCCAGAGAGCAGAGGATGAGGTAAAAAAGCCACCAGGAGGAGAGAGATGGAGTGGAGAGAGGTCCCCAATGGGCTGAGCGTAAATGAGGGTGGGTGGAGAAGAGGGAGGGGAGAGAGCAATGGAAATGCAGAGAGCGAGAGCAGACCGCGCCTATCAATACCAGACGAAACAGCAAGGCAGCATGGGATGCGAATAATACACCTCGGCTCCCTTAATGGACAGAGTGTGCATGTGTGTTTGTGAGCGTATGATTTAGATTCATGGTGGCTGTCATGTTCAGACACCTGGACTCCAGACTGTGATTTTTTTTAGAGCGGTGTTTGGCATAAATAATTTAGACTGAAAACAGTCACAGCGTGGCGTTTGTCTTGTGTGTGCATGAAAGAGCAAGTTTGAGAGAGAGGGGAAAGGTAGGAAATCATGTAATCATACAAATAATGACGGCTGGAGATAAAGCTCACTGCTCAGATAACAAATATTGTGAAAATATAATTATCTTTATTGTGACATGTATTGCCATGTTTTATTGGTTTGTGAACAGCTGGGTATACATACTCCAATCATTATACTGTTTGTCACTTAAATTGTTATTCATTTAGATATATTAACATTAAAGATAAATACAAAAATGTGTTTTGTCAGACACATGAGGATTCGAATACTCAAAAAAAGCATTTTAACAATCAAATACCATTTTTAATATATTAAAACATTGTATTTGTTTGTTAGTTAGTTGTAAGCACTTATGTGTGTTATCCTCCTTGTTTTGTGAGTGTTACTATGTTTTGTTAAATGTGTCACTTAGTGTCTAACAAAAGCAAATGGAAGAAACTTTTCAGAGCGTAGAAAAAACTGCAAAAGCATAATTCACATTTGCTCACAAGATCTTTGAAGTACTGTCATATGTTGACTAATATAACTGATGCAGTGTCAGTCTCAGCAAAGCTTGCTTGCTAGAGATCATGCCAAAAGATATGAGATTCTTACTGCAACGCCACCTCATTCAGATATGCAGCAGGACTATGTGCCCTTCATAACTTCCTCTCAGTGCATGCTTGCCACATGTTTTTTAAGGAAGTCAAAAGATGTGTCACAGCATTTTTATAGACTGAAAGAAAAGAAAAAGGAACAATAATCCATCAAGTACGAGTGGGCGGGATTTGTGTGTTCAGAAAAATACAGGTATATATGCAGGGCTGTGTATACAAATTTGCATGTAAAATATTATTAAAGGGTGTCAAGGGGAGGGGTGAATGTATTACTTTTTTATTTTTGTGTCTATATCTTTATTAATATTATTATTATTTCTCTCTTGGTTTTTTTGTTTTTGTTTTTTGTCTGACAAACCTCATTTTTGTATTTATGTTTAATATGTTCAATATGTCTAAATGCATACAAATTTAAGTGCCCCAAAAAAAGCACAACAGGAAATACTACTTTCAACACATGCCTGAGTTTGCCACCTTAAAACATGTTTAAACTCCTCCCCTCCTCTACAGCTTCAGGCGCCCGAGACGGCGCAGAAAGTGAAACGAATTCCCGGTTACCACAGCTTTGGTAAGAACCAAGTCTTGGATCTTCATGTGGACAACATTTGAGCAGATACGTGGTGAGCAGAAGCCAGCTTTTTGATAAAGTATCCAGAACAAACAAGGGAAATAATAGTGGGTCATGTTTGTACGTATCTTTACAAGCAAAAGCTGCCGTTGCACTCATGTCCGTGTTTAAATTACAACAAAAATTTATATTTAAGCAGTCACTGAACCACTTTATTAATATTTAGCAGGATTTTCTATCATTATTTCCATATTTTGTAATAGATTTGAGGTTGAAGTTGTGTTCTACCTGAATCCAGCAGGAGATGGCGCTGCTGAGCCACAAGACTGAGCCAGTTGGCAACGCAAGCTTGGAGAAATGGGAGTCAGCTGGCCAAGGGGGATTCGGTTTTGTCTACAAGGCCAGGCACAAGGACTTCGGCATTGATGTGGCCATTAAGATACTCCGTGCTAAGAATGGGTAAATGGAAACATGTGCAAGTTCTCTGTAACTCAACTTTTAAATGATAAAGTTATGCATATGTTAAATAGTAGTTCAAGGTGGTCTTTTGCTTTCTCTCTACTCCTTTCAACAATCCCCTGCCTCATTGCAGCCCCTTAAAGTTACTGTGGAAGGAGGCTAAGTATATGGAGATGGCTTCCTGTAAGTATGTGCTGAGAGTTTATGGAACCTATCAGGGATATCCGCCTGGATGGGAATCCATGGAACAGGGACTAGTGATGGAGTTCATGGAAAGAGGATCTGTTGAGTCCCTGCTGGAGGACCTCTCTGGCCCTCCACTATGGCCCCTGGTCTGCCGCATGGCCCATCAAGTGGCTCTAGGCATGAACTTCCTCCATTCAAAGGGACTTGTGCACCGCGACCTAAAGCCAAGTAATGTACTGCTGGATGTCGATTTTAATGCCAAGGTAGAGTGCCTTTAACCTAAACTATGTTTAAGTCAACTATGAGGCTGATTTAATCGTTAATTTCATATTAAGTGTCCCTTCTTTCTCTGCAGCTAGCAGACTTTGGTCTGGCCAGAGTTTCCAACACTGCTTCGAACGGCAACAGGGACACAATAAGCGGGATTGAAGGTTCATACAAGTACATGCCTCCTGAGGCTTTTAAGGTACCATATGAACCTATCCGTTCTTTTGACATCTACAGGTGAGACATAACATTAACAAATAAGTATACTCTGTATAGTAAACATCTAAACAGTATTAACATGCTTCTGAAAATCTCTTCCTCTCTCCTGATCAGCTATGGTATCCTGCTCTGGTCCATTATCACTGGTAAAGAGCCTTATCCATGTAGGTATATTCTGTTGTATCATGTTGACATTTAATTTAGGTTTCCAATATTTTATGCAATGAAATCGCTACCACTGTATTGTTTCCCCTCACAAGATACAACTAAACTAATTCCTTTATACACCATGTATGTCCAATTTACACAATTAGTTATTCTTGTATGTTATCATGCATGTCTTCATTGTATCACTGTAGGTGCTGGATTTGCTGTTGTGGAACTGAAGATCCCTTTCGGGGACAGACCTACCTGTGAGAAAATTGACCAGATGAGGGAAGAAGGGTTGAAAGAACTGGTTGAGCTCATGAAGAGGTGCTGGGATAACAGTCCCGACAAGAGGCCCCCCTTTAAAGGTAAATGTTCATCATTATCACTATTTTACAACATTGTCTAGTCTGAACAATATGCTTAAATAAAATTAACCTTTTGTCGACTAGCTTGACGGATGCATATTTAAAATTAAAGTTTTCTTCTTTTTCAGAGTGCCATGAAGTCACTAATAATGTGTTTTCAAAGCACCAGAATGGAATTCATGAAGCGGTCGGTCAAGTCTTGACAACACTGGTATAATTCATCAGTGTAATTTCAGAAGATGAAATATAGTGCAGATTAATCCTGATTTGTAATGGCGTGGAACACTTCTGACTGGTTTATCGATTTCTCTAATACATCATACTTTCTCCCTGTTTTACTTCAGAAGTCACCGACCAGTAATCGATCAAACACAACAATGGCCAGCAGTGTTCCTAATCAGCCACCAGGTAGATTAGTCAATACTGTTTGTGAGTCGAGGGAGTTTTAATCTCATAAAGTATCTCCAACTTTCCTGAATGAAACCCAATGTTTTCTTCTCTTTTTCAGAACAATCAAATGATACTGTGGATAATGTCATATCAACAACATCTGAACGGTCTCCAATACGGGTATGCTAAATGCGTTTTGACCATTGCCTCACAGGAAGTTGAAAACAAACCAATGAGTAACTAATACGTAACTTTATATTACCAGGTAGTCTTGAGAAGAAAGAACAACAACATTTAGCCTACAGTCAAACCGAAAATACAATCAAGAGATGAGAGAAAAGGAATATAAGTTTTAACAATGTTTTTTTTCTATCATTAATTTAAATAAATGTTATTTTGATGCAAATGGGCAGTGGGTTATTATCATATTATACCACACGTTATTTAGTCGTAAAGAAACAAACAAAAACCAACCCGCTGTTGTATGATACATTAAAATAGATTTCACAATACAGACTGAGAGCTTTTTATTTTTGCCAACAGGAGTCTGTCAGAATTTCTACTATGAGTAGTGCAGCCAAAGGTGAGTATTGTTGTTACGGTATTTATGTCGTCATGCAAAGAAGCTTTTCTTTTCCTGTGTGTAAACCAAAATCAAAAATTAGCATGATATTGACATGCATCATTTAAATCACATGCATGCTTTACTTCTTTTGTATTTCAAAACAGCAAAGTTTGTTGATGAGAAAAGGGCAAAGTTGATTCAAAACGTGACCGCGGTCATGGCAATAACAGATGAGCTTGGGGAAATGGTCCACCGTGAAGCCTACTGCTCGATTAATAGTGCAGAAACAAGCATGGCCCAAATGAGAAAGCTCTATCAGCTGGCATTACATTCAGGAGGAGAAGAGGTCAAAGCAGCCTTCTACGACGCCCTCTATGAGCATCAGCCCAGAGTACTGGAGAAGCTCGGTAGGATTTCCTCCTGCTAAAATGACCAAACAAGGCAGCTCTGACATTTGAATCACATGTTTTAATTTTAATTTCTTTTCCCTCAGGTGGCTTATTATAAAGAAATGGTGGCCTTGCTGCATTTTCTGCAGGTGTCAAAGACTTCCGTTGCCTCTCCTCCCACACTTTTATATTTTGTGAATTGTTTTACATTTATTGGAATATATATATATATATACTTTGTTGAGATTGTTTCTATACGTTACTTGTTGTAGAACAAATCATAGATAAACAATGGTGCTAGTTTAGTGTTATATAAAGTTATATAAAATATAAGAGTGCTGCAGCTTTACTTTTTTTACGGCTAAAAGCAACCCAATCATCAAGCATAAAGGCAAACACTTCATGTCTCTAATGTTGTCATATCGTGTTGTGAATATGAACTATCTTGTAATTGTCTTTTTTATACAGTGGTAATCTTCTTAACAGATGTGTCATTATCTGTTTCCTGCCCAAGGTTTACAGCTGTAAATTAGCTGATAGCTAACCCCAGTTACAGTTAAGAAGCTGTGCACTGTCCCACTCAATTAAACAAATAAATATGTTTTTCCCCCAATTTCACCTACTCTTTTTCTTTTCGTGCAGAAAGTAACATGGTGTTTTGTGAAGGGGGTGTGGCTTAATTGTCATCAACAATATTATGAATAGGGGGAGGTTGCCTGTTTCCTCTAGTGGGTGGGAGGGAGTGAGAGAGAGAGAGAGAGAATGAGACTGGATAAGAGGCTTTTCTGGTTCAATCCCTCAGTAACTGTCACAAGCAGTCAGTCAGTCACCTGCAGATGATGCCATCAAGGGTCCAGGAAACAAAGTTGCTCTCCTGTCTCAGTTTAATCCAAAGGTTTGTTGTTCACTACACTCACATTGACTACTGGACCAAACTGTGAACTGAAAAAGACACACAAAAAAAAGAAAAGACAGGATGGAATTGTGTAAATTCATGTCTGTTTTATGTCTGGTGGTGGTAAAAATCTAACAGTTGATAACCAACAGTATTCTCCAAAGCCACTCTTCAGTCTGATGTATCAATTATAACATGTTCTGCTTTTCTTCATGCACACACAGACACTTGTATGTGTCTCTATTTCTGTCTGTCCTCTGTCTCAAATGAGCAAAGCTGGTAGCGTAATAGCATTTTGGGATTTGATCTTTGTCTCATTCACAGTTCTGTCTCCTTGAGCTTTGCTAAAAAAAAAGAAAGGGGAAAAAAGCCCTCACACCTCTACACTCTGGTAATCCTCAGAGGGGAAAGTGTGCTCAAGTGTTATCCTTCTCTCCCTCAGCCCTACTGCCTCACTCCACCCTGCACACCCATCTCACCCCACCTCGCTGTACTAATGCTCCCAATCCTCTTTGTGGGAGAGTGACGTCTGCTACTGTCAGAAACAGAGTTAAGCTCAGCAGGCATTGGGAGAACAGAGTGGAGAGAAGATAACCGAGCAGCTCTGCGTCCTGGGCCTCCAGGGGGACGAATCTCTGCCACCTAAGTGAGACCTGACTCCTCTTCAGCGTGACTGACTCCTCTCATGCCTCCGGCTGGGGGTTGTCGTGGATTTCTAAATTTCGTGTGCCAAGATAGTCGACTTCATCAACAGGTTAGCAAAAAACTCTGCGTGAGGGCCTAACTGGCCTCAAACCCCAGGGATGAGAGCTGACAAACTGGAATACAAACTCTTCTCAGGGCAAACAACTCAGTTTAAAAGTAGTTTTGTTGCTGCTGCTGCTGCCTCTGCAGTTTTCATATTTTACACGTTTTCAGAAAACGGAAATTTGTGAAATCCTGCACTGGCCACAAAACAGATGGCGAGACAGCTTTCTCCAATGACAGGTGTGTCTGAAAGGTGTTTGTGTGGACATGTACTCAAAGCAATGGGTGTGTATTAGGACGTATAACTGAACAGCAATTTGAGTGTGTTGCTGTGTGTGGGACGATTGTTAGTTTTGTAAGAGTGTGACTTGGACTGACTTCGAAACAAGTCAGAGTTGCTTGAATAGTGTGTGTGTGTGTGTGTGTGTGTGTGTGTGTGTGTGTGTGTGTGTGTGTGTGTGTGTGTGAGTGTGAGTGTGAGAGGTGGTGTGGTGTGGAGGTTGTAGCCCTGGATTTCTTAGAGATGGAGGGTCATGGGTATGACCGGTTTGGGGATGGGGAGAGGGACACTTATCAAATTGACTACCGGAGGATTGTAGGGGACATGGAACCAGCACGGCCACGCATCCCGAACAGAGATGGGGAACAAACTCAGTCCTACGGGTCCCTTGCCCACGCGACGCCACACGGACACGGGCATGAGACTGCAGCCCAGCGATACAGTGCGACACGTATCCAAGCTGGATATGAACCAGAGAGGTCAGTCTCTACTTTTGCTCAGTCCATCACTGCACTGCATACACTGCGAGGGCATGCCCTTCTCTGATGTGCAGAAGTGATCGCGTGAAGCTTTATAACTTGTATCTCCAGCAACAACGGAGACGTTTTCGCTTTGTAGCAGAGTGGGTTGGTGCTTTTATAGACCTGATTATCAGCTAACTGCAGCCAACCAAATCCTCTTACCTACTTCACTGCCGTCACAGGTGTATTGAAAGTTTTTCCAAAGACAAGAACTGATTTCTTTTTTTTTGCATTTCCTGTCGCCACTCCAACATTTGGAATAGGATCTGGCAACAGCATGTGCGTAAGAAACAGAGGTCAAGAATAAGACGGGCAAAACAGCATGTATGTCTTGCACAAGGGATGAACACCTCCAGACTAAACAAACATGCATTCTTTTTGTGACATTAGATTTATGCACATGCTGTGATGTACATGAAATGAATTGTCGCATCTTTACAGATCATCCAAATATTCAGACCTGGTACCTAATATTGTTCACTCACATCGTGTGTGCACATGTGCGTTTTTCTATTTTAGCATGGCCGACTACTTGATCAGTGGAGGCACAGGTTATGTTCCTGAAGATGGATTAACAGCACAACAACTCTTTTCTATCGGCGATGGACTTACATACAAGTAAGGCCACAACAGAGGTACATTTACTGGCTCATTTTATGATATGACACAGTAAACACACAGGTGCATGTGCACTTATAGAAACACGCGTCAGAGTTATGCAATGTCTACCATTAAATGTTTAGTAATGTCAGTGATGACACATCTGCTCGGGTTTTATATGGAGGATTATAATGAGTAATACTACTTTCAAGAAACTCTGAGTGGGGTCACAGACATTAAAAGCAGTGTGTGGGTGTTTGTGCATGTATCAGTGTGTTAATGGGTGTTGGTGTAGTTTCCTTAATGGAGGCTATATGCAGAGTGCAGAGGATAAATGAAATGGGCTGAAAGGCTGACAGATTATGTCTGCTCACTGTCAGCTAAGTGTAATAAACTGCTGCTTTGCAGGAATATAATATAGCGCTGTACAGTTCACATTCACAACTAAAGCTGCATAATCCTTGTTTATGGTGATTGTTAGGAGAAACATTGATTGCTCATAAAGACATGTCTAACTCTCCCAGTTCCAAAGCGAGATGTGTCTTTATTTTCTCCCTTCTCAGTGACTTCCTGATCCTCCCTGGTTTCATAGATTTTACATCTGATGAGGTGGTACGTATCATTACACTGTTCTGCATATCACAAGCCTCAAACTGGATATTGTTCCCTGGTTCACAGAATACCTTTTTTTTATATGTTCTTTGGACAAACATAAACAGTTACATTTCCCTTTTTTATGTTCAGTCTGGCATGTCATTTCTTTGGGCACAAACATGTTCTTGACCTCAATAAAACATGTTTAATGATATTTCATATTTCTGACAATATTTCACATGCACAGACAGGTTTTGCTGTGTGCAACCCTTGTAATTCATCTAACCCTTTGTTATGTTCCGTTGAGCACATGGTTGTTTGTTTGGCTTGATTTGTTTTCGTCTTTGCAAGCTCTGCTGGGACATTAAATTAATTTCATGCCTGGGTCACATGGGTTATTGCTGGATAGCAGGTGTTCACAACAGACACACAATTGTGTCATCGAACACTCAGCAGGTGAATTCAGCAAGTCCACCTCTAATCTGTCTAAACTGGTCCATAGGTTCATTCAATGCAAAATACAAACCAGCCTTGACATTTGGTTAACACATGTGGGGACGTTGTTTGTTGGAAATCATGTCGTCAGTAGGTCATAGCGAAACATTTGAGATTACATTTTAGATTGACTTTGTTCTAAGTGTTTACATGTGTATCCAAATGCATTTCTTTAGGATCTAACCTCTGCATTGACGAGGAAGATTACCCTGAAGACCCCTCTTATTTCATCTCCCATGGATACAGTCACAGAGTCATTCATGGCCATCGCCATGGCAGTGAGTACAAGCACTGCAGCACTTTACACACATACACACACACACACACACACACACACACACACACACACACACACACACACACACACACACACACACACGCACACACACACATGCACACACACACACACACACACACACACACACACACACACACACACACACACACACACACACACACACACACACACACACACCACAACAGATTTCTCACTGAGTTTAGCATCCTTCTGCACCAAGTGCACAAGAACACTTTGGGCCCTGGATACCTTTTCAGTGTTATTTCATCAATTCATTATTTCCTCCCATGTCTCTGATTGGCTGGTTTCAGTTGATGGGTGGCATTGGAATAATTCATCATAACTGTACTGCTGAGTTCCAGGCCAACGAGGTGCGCAAAGTCAAGGTGAGATGGACTAAGTCGACAAACACATGGACTTACAGTTGAAGTCATCTGTGACACAACAAGATGGAAACAGTACACTCCAAATGGGCTCTAATCATTTAACACTTGTGTTTTTGCTCTTGCCAGAAATTTGAGCAGGGCTTTATTACAGATCCGGTGGTGATGAGTCCTCGACACACAGTGAGGGACGTGTTTGAGGCCAAGACACGCCATGGTTTCTCTGGGATCCCTGTAACAGAGACCGGCAAGATGGGCAGCAAGCTGGTCGGCATTGTCACTTCCAGAGACATCGACTTTCTGTCTGAGAAGGACCACGACAGACCCCTGGAGGAGGTGAGTGTATAGCTTATGTGTTTATGAGTACATGTGTGTCAGAACATGATAAGCATCCATCATATGCTGTCAAAGAAATGGGTGGTATATTAATATACATGCACTTTGTTTTGATTCAGGCAATGACAAAAAGAGAAGATTTAGTTGTCGCTCCTGCTGGAGTCACACTTAAAGAGGCTAATGACATACTGCAACGCAGCAAAAAAGGTACATCTGTGAAGTAGGTCACGCTACAGAAGACCACAAGTCACCAGCACTTGGACTCAGATACACGCTTGTGCTTTTCTCAATCTTCTGTCACTCATTTGCTCACTCTGACTCTCCTAGGAAAGCTCCCCATAGTAAATGACAGCGATGAGCTGGTTGCCATCATTGCGAGGACAGACTTGAAGAAGAACAGAGATTATCCTCTGGCTTCCAAGGACTCCCGCAAACAGCTGCTGTGTGGTGCTGCAATCGGTACAAGGGAGGACGACAAGTACAGACTAGACCTACTCATGCAGGCTGGGGTGGATGTGGTGGTCCTGGTAGGTTTTGGCTGGGGTCTGACTCAGCTTTGGGTTCATTTGTGATTCATTTGATTCTGAAGGCACATCACACACCATTCAGAAAAGTTATCAGCTTATTGATACAGATGGGATGAATGTTGTAGCTTTCAGGTTCTGAACTGATCTAATTTACGTAAATATGTATATATATATATAGCATTTTTTTTTAATTAGACATATAGTAGGTGCTTCATCTCTCATTGAAACTGTTTCATTTTAACAGGATTCCTCCCAAGGAAACTCAGTGTATCAAATCAATATGATAAACTACATCAAACAGAAATATCCTGAACTACAGGTAGTTGGAGGAAATGGTAAGCTTTCCTTGTATTTGTATGCATTTGTGCTGTGGAAACACTCTATAACCATCTCCCACACTGAGCTCGTATCTGTTTATCTGGCCCCCTCTAGTGGTGACAGCTGCTCAGGCCAAAAACCTTATCGATGCTGGTGTGGATGCCCTGAGGGTAGGCATGGGGTGTGGCTCTATCTGTATCACCCAGGAAGGTACGTTAAAAAGTACAGTGCCGAAAACAACAGCTGGTTTAAGATAAACACGTGTGTCCTCAAGAAAGCCAACACAACTGAAAATGTAGATAATGCGTGATAAACCTAAAACAGGTGTGTAATACACAATATTATGCTCTCGTTCCTCAGTCATGGCATGTGGACGGCCCCAAGGTACATCAGTGTACAAGGTTGCAGAGTATGCCCGACGTTTTGGTGTGCCCGTAATTGCTGATGGAGGCATTCAGACTGTTGGACATGTGGTGAAGGCTCTGGCCCTGGGAGCATCAACAGGTAGATACATGTTTCCTTCTGTGTACTATTGTTTCCTCAAGTCTTGCATTTTTGGGAATTACGTTTGGATTTCATTCAGTAATTATTACATATCTTATATTTACATGTATATATTAGAGCAGGAGTCAGAAAGTCGGGAGGAGCTGTCAGCAGTATAGTGTTTTTGTCCTTGACTGTTTATCCTCTGCAATATGCATAACCGCATCCTATATTTTTGTCCTCTCTTATTTATGCCCTCAGTCATGATGGGGTCATTGCTCGCAGCAACCACTGAAGCTCCAGGAGAGTATTTCTTTTCAGATGGTGTCCGTCTGAAAAAGTACAGAGGAATGGGCTCCTTGGATGCCATGGAGAAAAATAACAGTCAGAAACGTTACTTCAGGTGAGGGAGTGGGGTTACAAAGGTCCTGAGGAAAATGTAGACTAGGATGTCGCAATGACACCTACATCTCTTTATCTCTCACTCTGTGTGTGAATTGTGTTTGTGTATCCAGTGAAGGAGACAAGCTGAAGGTGGCTCAAGGTGTCTCGGGATCAGTGCAAGATAAAGGCTCCATCCATAAGTTTGTTCCCTACCTCATTGCTGGTATCCAACATGGCTGTCAGGACATAGGAGCCAAGAGTTTATCCATTTTGCGGTAAGTGTGAAATGGTGTGTGTTTGTGTGTGTGTGCGTGTGCTCAAGTGTGTAAGTTCGCATTGTGTAAGGGCCTTTAGATATGAGCTGTGTGGTTTTGCACCAGGTCGATGATGTACTCTGGAGAGCTGAAGTTTGAGAAGAGAACCATGTCAGCTCAGATGGAGGGAGGAGTCCACGGCCTCCACTCGTAAGTCTGACCTCTGACCCCCGACCCCCGGTTTCTGATATTTCTCCTTCCTCTGCAACCCCTTCTTACTCCTGCAATTTCCCCACTGCGGGACTAATAAAGGATTATCTTATCTTTTCTGTATTCCTCTTTCTACTGTTTATTAAATAAGTCTTTCATCATCAGTTTTCTCTCTTATTATTTACTTAATGACATTAAACTAATGATTTGTGTCGCGCTTCAATTGTATTCAGAAATTTTCATCAGAAACCGTTTAAATGGAATTTATCTGTGCTTAGCAGCATCAAAATGTGTCTTCTCTCTTCCTCTTTTCTTACCCATGCTGTCACATTAGATATTCTTTTGTGCCATGTAAGTACATCCATGCGGTTGTCACACCTGCATCTTCTCCGTTCATTTATTCATCTCCATGCAATATTGCTTTTAGAGCAGGGAAATGTGATCTCAACAGTGGAGACGCTTACCCTCTTCTTTTTCTGTTCCATGCTTAGTTACGAGAAACGACTTTACTGAGGCGGGAGGAAGAGGAAACACTCGAACAGGACCGAATGTCCCGTCCCCAGCAGCTATCAGCAGATGAGGAGGCGCATGTGATCAAACTACAAACAGAAAGCTGTTGTTTTAATGTGAAACCTACACAAATGTAAAACCTGAGTCTGCTTCTTTGTGTTCTCCCCTCTAGTCCTTGTCTCTCCCATCTCTGATCACATCAACGATAAACCAAACAACACACTTGAACCTCAATTTAAAGTTCAAACTCCACATGCTGTCACGTCCACCCTTGATCTCTTTATCTGTCTTTCTTCCACTGTGGCCAAGGTGCAGTGGAGTTAACGTAATTATCTGATCCCCTTCAACAAGCAAACGGATGTTACTTTAGGATAAGCTCATCATTGCTGATCTAACGGGAGGCCCATCTCCTGGTTGACCTCTGATTTACACCCTGATCCAGACGAGTAGGCATTAAAGCAAGTAAAGTAACAGATAAATTAAACAGCCTCATTACAGCTTTGTGCTGATATCGTGTGTATATCTATTACCTAATCAGGAGGAAACATCTACATATAATAAATTGTATTCTCATTATATTCTTACAACACCTGCTAGATTTTGTTTAAGCAAACTATATGTAATATATGGCTTTTACATAATAGATTATCTGCTTTGATCACCCTGAATGTAATCTCACCTCCAGATTGGGATTCTTTGAATGTGCTGCTGCTGTTGCAGAACAGACCAAAGTTTAGCATCAGCCTTAATTTAAATGTGTGTCAAGGAGAGCTTTTAAAGGAGCAATCATGAATAATCTCACTTTGAATTTTCCTCTGTTCACCTTATTTGATCCAGAAAGAAATTGCTAACAAATTGTTTGCGTGATCAACAGAAAACCATGCACACTTTAGATTTCTGATTATAATTCCTTACATTATCCAAATTTTATATTTACAAATAAGTGACATTGGCTTGACATGTTGTAATATTACATAATTTGATTTAGCAAAAACACAGTATTAATTATGTGTACATAATACATAGTAAAGGTAGTTAAGGTCTTCTATTAGGTTAATTGAAAAAAAAATGTATTATGAGTCAATGAAATATAATAATAAAATCAGTAAAGAAGGGCTGGAACGAAATAATGGCCCAGGATATATTTATTTATGTAGTCAAAAATGTGATGTATTATTGTTCTGGGTGTTGCTCAACATATTTGGTAAGTGGTAAGTTGTTCTATGATAAACAGTTTATCTTAATTTTTCAATAACATGCAATCAAATAAATGAGCTAGTGTACTGTTTTTTATTTAAAGGTTACAGAAAATATTGTATTATTATATTTTCTGTTCCAGTTCTCACCCACTGGTTTCAAAATTATGTCTATGTTAATAGTGTTGAATGAATAAATATACAATTCTGTCAGAAGTATATAAAGAAAAAGGTGTTGTTTTTCTTTTCTCCACTAGAGATCGAAATATATTTTAATGTAACCGCTTCACTTTTCACTTTCACCTTTTCACAAGTGTAAGATTATTGCCACTTTGACTGTAGTGCTACTAACATTGACTATAGAGACAGTACACAAAAATCATCCCATGTATGTGTGAATTTTCCTTGGATTTCCAAGTTTATTACACCACACTGAAATACTTTATGATAACCCAGTGAGAAAAGCATTACATTACAACGTAATGGCCAGAAAGGTGCTGATTACGTGTTGGCAAAATATTATGCTTCACCATCACAAAGAGTTCCCTTCAATTAATTAAATTTTGATTTGTTATTGTTTAACACTGTAGTGTCAAAACAATCCCAATGGGGATGAGGTCATGGCGACTTATCTTCTAAGCACATGGAACGTTTTCCACTACCTAAAACACAACAGTACATCAACGGTGCAGTTTATCCAATCACTATTAAATAAGCTGTAAATTCCTTTCAATTTCTGCAGCTTCAAATATCACAAACATGTACAAATATTAAAGCTTAGATGAACTGTGATGAAGACAGCCTTTAAAGTCAAGTTTCCACCATACAAAATATAAACAGTACAGTATTGATAGAAAATAAGTTAGGTCTAAATATTGTATCAATAATGTTAATTCCTTTTATTAGTTCATGTCATTATTTTCATGTGTATCACTTTTATCAAGCATCTAACCTGATCTGAGCAATTTTATACAATGTCACGTGCAGAGAACATTTACAAGTTTCTACAATTCAATGGTGTCACTGCAAACACTCAGAGTGTCAATTTGTCGGCACACGTTGACAAACTCCGCCTGCACAGCCATATCCCATTCCAGCTGTTTGCTCTCACTCAGGTGTCTAGTACCTGCCAGCCGGCCGGATCCGCAACTTTCCCGGGAGGCTAAGCTCAGGGTACTGTAACGCCGGTGGTATGACAGGTGGGGGATTGCTCGGGGGAGGCTGCTCTGAGCAAAGTTTTGACCCCTGTTGGCCCAGGAATGTGAGCGCAGCTTTCCTGTCTCCTTGGGATTGCTGCACAGGCCCTGTGTTGAACCAGAGACGCTCTTTTTCCAATCCCATTGCTCTGTTGACACTGGTGGCTTGCTGTCAGATGTCAAAGAGCTCTGTGGCAGGGAAGGTCTTGAACTGGAGAGGGCGTTGTCTTGCTCCATGTCACCACAAGAAGAGGTGCGGTATAGGGCATTTTCTATAGAGCTAGGCCCTTGCTGTAATGCAGCCTGGCTAGAAGAGCCCAAAGAGAGGCTGGAAGAAGCATGGAAGAGTCTTGGCCAACCAAAGATACTGCGAGAGAATAGAGATTCACTGAACAGAGCCTGGTCAATGCTGCGGGACAGGTCTATGGGAGATGGGGGCCGCAGGTCAACAGTTGAGTAATTCTCCATTCCTAGGCTACCCAGTGACCAGAGCTGAGACTCAACTGCATTTGTTGGCTTGTGCGGTGGGCTTGGGGGTACAGGGAGAGGTAGTACAGTGCTCTGGGCTTGCCTGGACTTGGGTACAAGCCCATTCCCAGGAGGATCCACCATTGAGAAAAGAGGAAGAGCCTCTGATTGTCCCTTCGTTGTGACATCACAGACCACCAACTTTGTCTGCTTACTCTGGGACCAAGAATTATGAGAGGAGAGGACAGGAGAATCTGCACCTCCCTGAGAGGGCAGGGTGAGGCCTCGTGAAGGGGAGCTACAGGAGAGGCGGGACCAAGATCCTGGCCGGGGATTAGTTATGGTCTTGATAGAGGAGTTGTTTTGACAGAATAGAGGGTGTGAACCAATGAGAGACAAACCTAGACACACTCCAATCTCACAGAGTCTACTGCCTACCTGGTAACCCCACCAGGGCCAGGGCTGGAACCCATAGCCATCAACCCCGCCCAAACCAAGGGCATGCAGGATCCCATAAAACTGGAGGCCTCCACACCCTAACAAACACAACGAAGCCCCTACTCCAGCTCCTGCTGCCCTTCCCCAGTCTTCCGCTTTGGCAAAGGGGCAACGTGCAGGTGACATCACAGCAGGAGATCCTCCACTCTCTCCATTGTCATTCAGCCGGTAGATGTGTTTAGTGTTGAATTGCATCAAGCAGTAGAAGATGAGGTAGGAGCATGAGAGAAAGATGGTGAGACATACAAACACACCCTGAGGGAATAGCAGGATCATTGAGGGGAGGCTGTGGAAGAGCTGAAGCAAGCCAACACACCCTAGAGAGACCCCAGAATACAGCATGGACATACACAGTAACAGGCACGGTCTGGGAAAAGCTAAGAACGAGGTGGAATTAGCAAGTGGGAATGACAGATCCATGTGTGAGCGTAAGGAAAGAATCATGAAGGCCAGAGAGAAGGCTGAAATCAAGCAGGGAAAGGGGAGCTCAGAGAGCAGCAGGGAGCCTAGAAGGGGAAGCCGCTCTTGGTGATTGTAAGCATCATAGAGCAAACAGAAAGCTTGGATCCCTGCAAACGCTAGAAGGAACATGTGCAACAGGATGAAGTAGGGGCTTCCCGGGGGACACCGCAGGGGCAGGCCTAACAGGCACACCACAGAGATTAGGCCAAATACAGTAAAAACAGACCCTAAGCCATAGACGTGTGCTTCCCATGCAAATCCCCATGTGGCGAGGGCAGAGTTCCAGTCCGAATACAGAGGGACGAAAAGGACAGAGCTGAGAGTCAGATCGGGGCGCAGGGACTCGGTGGTAAAGTCATCTGGGTAGGTGGGAGTCCAAGACTGGTTTGATGTTTTGCAGGGTGTGGCAGACGTGCCACTGGTCTTTGGGAGATGCGGGTCATCATCCCTGGAGTCATCTGAAAAAGGAAGTACGATAAATTGAAATATTACCAACAAACATATTTGTTGTGAGTCCGAACAGAGTCCGAAGGGTAAACATTTTAAACGCAGACATAACTGAATGTTTTAATTGGGAAAATGGAGAGAGTATGCTAATGCACTAAAATAAGATGATGGACATGCTAAACTTATCCTGTGGAACATCAACATTAGCTTTGTCATTATGAGCATGAGCATGTCCAGGGTGTACCCTGCCTTCGCTCAATGACAGCTGGGATCGGCTCCAGCGCCCCGCGACCCTAAAGAGGATAAGCGGTTCAGATAATGGATGGATGGATGGATTATGAGCATGTTAACATGCTGATGATGATTTTAATAATGGTGACATTAATTTACAGATGACATCATAGCAAGTTTTAATGAATACAGGCACTATATATGTTTGCCCCAAAAGAGAGCAGGGGAGTATCTGCCATGTGTGGAGTTAATCCATAATAAAACAGAGCAGGCTTGTAGCTTGTAACTGGGTCACAGACAGAGAGGGAGAATGAGGAAGTAGTGTCGAGAGAAAATGTGTGTTGATTAGCAGTACTGACCTCATTCATGCTCTCATTCTGTGTGGCTATTATTAAGCACGGCCAAAAGGTGTTGGACTGTCATTAATGTTCTTCTTATTCTTTCTACAAGAATATGCCGAGGTATTCAAATTTCACAACTGACTATGATTGTGTAACCAATAAATAATGTAAGCAGCTCATTCTCAATAATAATAATGTTCAGAGTAAACTGTATGCCACCAGATACTGGAAACCTACTGGTTATAACTGGGATGTGTCCATTTGTTATTTGTGTGTGTGTAGAATTTCGGAAATTGTGTTTTAGCAATTGCAAAACTGCAAATGCTTCGGCACCTTCAGGAAGGTTAAGTTCTCACAGAGTTATGTCAAGGCCCTCCTCCCTCGATGCTTGTGGACACAACACATCATTTACTTTGACAAGTGAGTGCCATCAAGTGTGTGTGGACAATAAATACTGCATATGCAGGTGTGCACCACATTATCCAGTAACCGTTGGGTGTGGACACTGATTGAATGCAATGTTTATCATTAAGGTAGAGAGAATCTTTGATCAAATGACTGAGAGAGGAGAGGGGAGAGAGACTTGGGGAGATATTTTTGAGGCGTGTGAAAGCTTGGGGGGGATGCAAACCCTTCTGTGAGTGTAATGTGTCTGCCAGCAGAATAGCTATCAGAAACACTGTAGTCACACATAGATTTTATTTTAGGTATTTAATGAGGGCAACACTATTAATCCTACTATTCACTATGGGCCATAAGTGACAAGTGGTTACTGTGAGTGGTGTTAAGTTTAGTTAATGATAGATGCTCCAAATACATTTTATTTAATTCAAGGCTTACCTTTATCTGCCTCCATCCTTACAACTCCTCTGGGTAAAATATCACCCATAATATCAACCAATCCATCTCCGGTCTCTTTCACTGGGACTGTCCCCTCCTGTGTCCCTTCTTGCATGACAACAGCAGGGTCTGTGGTCCGTTCAACTGCAACTGATGGCAGTGATCCAGACAGTAGAGAAGGTCTCTGTCCATCAGTCGTCTCATTCTGAGAGGCTGAGAAAGTCTGTGTAGAGGGCAATATGGATCGAGTATTTGTCTCAGCTGGCTGATTCTTTAATGTTTGTTCCTGGGTGGGTCGAGGTAGTGCTCCTCCTGAGGAAGACCTTGTTGGTTGTGTGCTCTCCTTGGAGGTCCCATCTTCTGTATCGGAAGGTCTGGATATGATAAGTCCCTTCTCATTAGGATACAAGCGAGATGTCTCTGTGCTCTCCTGTAAATCAACGTATTCACCAATCACACCTTGTCTATCTGATTCCTCAGATGACAATTGGGGCCAGCTCTCAGGCAGACCCAGGAAGTCAACATTCTCAGTCACAAACATGGGATTCTCCGGCGCTAAACCAGATCCACGTGGTCTCTGGGATGGCTGTGTGAGACGCTGTACTGCGGTGTCGGTGTCTGGATGTTGTGCATCCTTGACATTTTGTCCAGTGACGGCTATGACACGAAGTGAGAGAGGTAAGGAGAGGGGGAGAAGAAGATAAAGATTCCACAGAGAGTGCATGGCGAGGGTCTACAAATTCCACGGCAAAGTCACATGCTGAAGGCTTTGAGGGGTATTGTCCTGTCACAAGCTTGACCGATCTTTGACCTCAGATCTCTGAGGGATCTCATGCTTAACACACCTGGGGGAGGAGAAAGGTAAATCACACTCAAGACACATTCTATGCAACCACTCATCAAACATTGTGCATTTCTAGGATATTTGCAATAAATAACTTATATTTCTGGATATAGGGCGAGTACTAAAATGTAAATATGAAAGCGTTCAAAACCTCATACCCTTTCACATATAAAGCCCCATAACATAACACAGTACACATCAAATGGCCATTATAACGATACGTTAAGTACACAACTGCTTTCTTACCTCATCATTAGCCCACTCTGCTGCAGCCTCTTTAAACATGTATGCTCCTTCGTGTTGCTGCTTGCCTGCAGTCTCTCTCTGCGTAGCACTCTGTGTCCTTTCATACTCACTGTGCTGTGCCCCTCTTCTCTCCATCAGTCGACACATGGGACAGACCCCACCTCCTCGAGACAACCCCCGCTGTCCCACTCTCTGCTGCTGCACTGATCTGACAGTCTGATTGACTGTTTGCACAATCCCATTCTCCTAAATGTGAGGCATCATCCACGCCATCATCGCTTACTGTTGTTTCTGTTCATCACATCCCTCTGGTGTGTGTGTGAACTACTGTGTGTGATATTTAATATATGAGAAGAGAAAAGAAGAGACAAAAAGAGAAATTAAGAGGAGATAATTAAGGACAGGGAAGAGACAAGAAGAGAAGAAATAAGAAGAGAAAATAAAAGGACAGTGAAGGACAGAAAAAAAGGGAAAAGGCATAAATATGTAATAGGGGCTAAAACATGGTCATCAACCACCAGGCAGGCAGTGCCCTGCACTGAACTAACCAGTGCGACAGTTCAATACACATTATTGACTTTAATTTACAATGGATGCTGTGCCCTTCCTCTTAAAGTGGCCAACATTCAGTTTGTGTCACGAACAGTAGTTAAATGACCCAGGGAATTGTCTTTGAATGGCAGACGTGCATAATGAATGATAGTGGTTACGTGTGTGCATATGTACTGTACATACAGTACTTCTGAACCAAGAGGATGCACTTTTTAACAGAATATCTAACCTGAATTTGGTAATTACCACCCGGACCTTGTTGCCATGTCATTATTGTGGGAAGAGCTTTTGACTCGAATGATCTCTTTCTGATGATGCCATGCTCACTTTCTTTATTTTCTTGTTCATGCGTGTAATTTTAACCCAGTGGGGGAAATCCAATAGCCTCGTGGCCTAATTCTATTCCCAAGGGTGGATCTAAAATAGACACTGATCCACATACCTTTGGATGCATTTAAAGTCAGAGAGTTTAAAGCATATAGTCACACATCTGTGATGTCTCTTTGAGGCCGAGGTAGGGAACTGAAAGGTCCTCCACTGACCATTGCTGAACTAGCAGGACACATGATTTTTCAAGCCATAATTATTGTTGTGTGTGCATTCTGCCAAAAACACTGATTCTACTGCTGTCCAACAATATTTGATAAATACAGATCTGCCAAACATATATTTAGCACAACACTTAAAAGCTGATTCTTCATGCCAAGAATGGAGTTGGCTGTGACAGTGAATACCACAGCCAATAATAAAGAGGGCAGTTTACCAACTGTCTCCCAAGTTTATACAGTCAGTCAGTGATAAAGATAGGAGCTTCCCAAGGGGTGTGATCAGCCCGCTGTCTGATGAGAACACAGGAAAGCACCAACCCAGCCGTAACTAAAGGGACTGGATAGGAACAATGACAGGCCAAACATATGAGCTCAGTGAGGGACATGGCCAAATTATTGCCGCCTCACACTTGCTATCCTAATTCATTGGGCAACGGGTTTCTGTTTAGAGAGGTCATCCTCCAACAAGACAAAGTCAGCAGGGATTGGGGTCCAGCTGGGAATGTGGACAGTCAGGACAAGACACAGAAACAAAGCTGCACAAGCAAAGAAGAAGATAATAAAAACAAGGCACTGCTGGGATGAAAGGTGATAACGTTGTATGTTGTGTATAGCATGTCCATGTGAGCAGATAAAGCCCTCTAGTTGATTTGACCTTTAACCTTGATCACATTTC
Source organism: Cottus gobio (assembly GCA_023566465.1). NCBI lineage: Eukaryota > Metazoa > Chordata > Actinopteri > Perciformes > Cottidae > Cottus > Cottus gobio. Next base: position 14,922,859 of record CM042223.1, read on the forward strand.
TCCTTTGTCATTAAATCATCAAATCAGCCAGACCTAAAACACAGGTCCAACAGTGTCACACTTCCTCTTCAAAATGTATAATCTTTGTGCAATTGTAAATGCTATTCCAAATGTACATATTGTATTTACAAGTGTATTCCTTCTAAGGGTTAAGAGGTTAACCCACAGACAAAATCACAACCACAACCAAAGATTTTGGATATCATTTGGAGGAAGAAAGCTCGTATGAATATTGGAAAATAGAGCTAATGCCACACTGAAGGAAAGAAATCAAACACGCCGCAGTGCTACCTGTCACGATATTAGTTAAGTTTGTTTCCGGTTTTATTTTGAAATTCCTTTGCTTTTGTATGTTTTCCCGCCTTTGTAATTGTCTGCCCCGCCCCTGAATGGATCTTCATTTGTCTACACACCTCCACGTGTGTATTCAAACCCCGTGTCTCTGTTTTGATGTTACTCTGGTCCTGTTGGAGTCGCTTGTGCGCATGTCCGTTTACCTGCTCCTGTCTTTTGCTTTTGCTTTTTGACTTTTGGATTTTCTGTTTCTTATTTTTCCACTCTCCGTAACTAACGGCGGTCAAGTGAGCCGTCCTTCGCGGAGCCACGGTCGAGTGTGCCGCCGCTTGAAAATGAATGACTGTCTATCCCTGGTGTTACGGCACGGTCTATTCTTTGAGCATTTGTGGATGTACAATTAGTAAATCATAATTTACACAAGCAGAACTATGCCTGTTGGGCAGTGGGCCCACCAGAGAAAAAAACCTTCATAGAGGCAAATAAGGTGGTGAACAAACACATCTGGAATGACCTACACCAGGGGTATTCAACTAAAATTCCGCGAGGTCCAGTTCGAGAGAATTTCCTCATGCAAAGGTCCGGAACATCCCAATAATGTCAAATTTGTGCTATGATTTTGTGCCATACGTATTGAAGTAGCCAACAGTTGTATTAACGTCTATATGTAGTCAACAACTGACTGTAAAATAAATAAAGTTCAATTAATTAACATCTAAACAATATTTAATATTACAGATTTCCTTGAATAATTATAAATAATACATACTCTAATAATACATAAATTATCATATCTTATTTCAAGGCAAATAAAGGCTGGATTTAAAACAGAAAGCTTTTGAAAAACATGACTATATAAATTAAATTAAATAAATCATGTTAGAAACATTAATTTAACTGAATTGTCTTGCAGCTTCAAATTCAGTTTATTCGGGCATCTAGTGATGTCAATCCAAAGAGCCAATATATTATATCCTTGTTTTCAAAAAAGATAAATGTGTTTGCATGGACTTCATCTGTGGTTATTAACCCACTTGTTTCAGCTCATTTCTCCTCTCTGTTAACATTATTGTTGGTCAGTTAATTCATGTGTTAGGATTCTGATCATATTAATTCATGTGTTAGGGTTCTGATTATATTGGCCTCTTAGGTTTATTTTTCTGGGCCTTAATCTCTGATGTGAGTCGGTCCGTTTGCTCTAAAGATCTGGTTGTGGGAATAATACACATTTAAGTCTGTCCATTCCTGGTTCAAGGCTCTGGTTAAGATGTCCACATTTCTCTTTTGGAGCGCCAAGTAAAATAACTTCTCTGACTCACGTACTTTTCAAACTATCAGGTCTCTCCCGTCGCTCCCGTGTGTGCGAATGTCTTACTCGAGTCGAGGGCGGGGCTTAACGCAATACACACATGTGATTGGTCGAGTAGGATCAAGTGACAGGATTTTCAAGGCGTGTGATTGGTCGGAGTGTTTCCTGGACCGCTGAACGAGAGCCGTAAAGGCAGGAAAAGCTGCGCCGGTGAAATAGAAGCGATCCACCAACAGTTAATAATTTGGTAATAATAATTGGTTTTCGGTCCAGGGTCCAGAGACAACGGCGTTTGGGTCCGGACCCGGACCGCGGTCCGCCAGTTAGTGACCCATGACCTACACAAACACGACAATGGACATCATGTTCCTCACACATTCACACCGCCTGGGACGCTCTGTACTTCCTGCTTGTATATCTGTATCTGCTCCTCTCTTGCAACAGAATAAATTACCTGTTGACATGACCACCGTGACCCGGCATCAAGTGTAAATACTTTTTCTAACAGCAACACTATTCCTAAATTCCCAATATGTAAACGGCTATAAAAGCAGATCCTTAAAAAGGTAAATCATAATTCCAATGGATTCTTGTTCACAATGACCTCTGCTATGCCCATGTATATTACTATGATATTTTACTGTACAATTTTGAAAATCAGAATCAGCTTCATTGGTCGTGTACATGGAATTTGACTCCGTTTACATATTGCTCTCATCGTACATACAATATGATGTACAAATAAACAAGATAAATATAAAAAAGACATTGAAGACAACAGAGTAGAACACATAAACTAAGCATCAACATTAACATTTAACTAGTACAATATACACACATATACTGTATATGAAAATAAGAACAATGACAATGGACAATGAATTTGGGATATTAGTGCAGAAAGGTGGTAATAGTGCAACTAGTGCAGATGGAGGAGTCTGATTAATTGTTCATCAGGGTGACAGCCAGTAGAAAGAAGCTGTTTCTGTGTCTGGTGGTTTTGGCGTACAGTGCTCTGTAGCGCCTACCAGAGGGGAGGAGGTGAAACCGCTTGTGTGCAGGGTGTGAGGGGTCTGCAGGGATCTTTCCAGCCCCCTTCCTGACTCTGGAGGTGTACAAGTCCAGGATGGAACCAATAGTTCTCTCTGCATTTACCTTTTTAAGGATCTGCTTTATAAGCCGTTTAAATATTGGGAAATTATGAAGCTGCCCGCATGAATAAGTATAGTGTAAGTTTTTGCTTTCTCCGTGCTTTCTGAGCTTTACAAGCCCCCGTACCGTAACACCATGAATAGAGGTGCATTGCATTTCAAGCGGCGGCTCACTTTTGTTTTGGACATTTTCTTCATCCTGCTCTGCTCCCCGGGTCCTCCCATCGCGTCAGAGGAGGGATGGATAGATCCCATACTGGTTAGACTGGGTCGACTTCTTTGAGTTTCTTTGTTTGCCTAGCACAATGTGTCCAAAGGAGTGCAGCAATTAGCTCAAGCTGCGACTCGCAGCCAACTGATGGCAACACGCATCCGATGAAGAGGGAAGAGGGGGTGCGGCATCACTTCACTGGAAAGCACAGACTTTGTAGCCTTTCCGACCTTAAACTGTGAACAATAGCATGCTTTGGAAAAGCGCCCTGGACGATTAACTTAGTTAACTAACTAGCTAACGTTGGAGCATCACTGGCACACAAACACACCCAGGTTAGTAGCCCAGCAGAAAGGATAACGTTACAATCGTTTAACGTGGCGAAGACGTTGTTTTGTTCTCATAAATGTTAATTATGTTTGTTCGTTATTGACGTTGTTTTCGATAAGGGTTAACTAGCTAAATTTCTTTCAGTCTATAAGACAAGCTGAATTTGAGAAGACACAAGTTAAGCTAAATGAATGTTAAAAAAGCTTAAAAGTTAGTTTACCATTTTAGATGTAATAACGCTCCCGTTTGGTTGATCCAGAAATGGAAATGTCTTGACTTTAAGCTATTATGTTTGCCCATGATATTGTATTGTTTTTATGATCCGTGACTGGTGAAGAGAAAATAATATCAGCTGTTACGAAATGTCACTACACATTTCTGAGTAACCTGAACTTGTTATCTGCCACTGGCAACACATTTGTAGCAGCTGTCAATTTAATGTCCTAGTAGTCCTGATAGTGTGAGTAGCTTTCTCATTGTAATTCACTTGTTTTTATTATTGTCCTTTTTTATGTTCCTCTTTATTTTTGCAGACACGCATCCCATTTCATCTGATAGGAAGCCTGGCAGCAGCTACCATGTTGGGCAGGGCAGTCATGAGCAGAGGCGTCGTTGCCCATCGCCTCAGTAAGAATGTAACTTTCTACATCAATGAATTGGCTCCTCAAGTCTCGCAATGTCAGGCCAAAGTATCCGAGGACCATAAACCCCTCATGCTCATGCTGCCCTGGTTGGGTTCACGTCCTCAAGCTGTGGCTAAATATTGTGAAATATACTTCCGCACCGGCTATGACGTGCTCGTAGTAGAGAGTGAGGTAAGGACAACGCAAGCTGTAATACATGCAGACAGATTAAAACAAAAGTCAGTGCTTTGTATCAGAACCAGAATGAAATGCTAGTTTTGAGATTGACTCATTTGTATATGTTTCATCTTGAAATGTTAACAGCATTGCTGTCGATGCTCTTTCCCTAGGTTAGCTATTAGTGTGTAAACAAGATAAAGGGCCCGTATTTAACCCCAGATGTAGGTTAAGCAAGGCAAAGGTATGCTACATGCATTCTTCAACAACGTTTTTCTTTGTCTCCTGAGTCTGAAGGAGCTATCAAATGCAACCTTTCTATTTCCTCATTCATACTGTGATATCAAAGAGCATGTGTGAGTTTATTAAGTTTGAAAAGTCTATGCCTGGATAAGAACATCACAATCTTGGTTGGCTATCAGGTTGTTTATCCAGGAACTATCTTTTACACTGCACTCATGTAAGGACGGAGAGAAGGATATATGTAAATCTGTGATTGCTGACCGCTAAAGTCTATTGAAGGATGGGCCCTGAACTCGGACTGCCTAAAGCCAACTGTTTTTACTCAAGGTGCAAGAGTTCCTGTGGCCTCGCTGGGGTCTCGAGCATGGAAGGAGGTTGCTGGAGTTGCTCCAGAGTGAACGCTTTGTGTCCCGCCCACTGCTTGTCCATGCCTTCTCTATCGGTGGCTACACATTTGCTCAGCTGCTGGTACACGTGTCCCAGGACACAAATAAATATCAGGCGCTCACGCAGAGGATCAAAGGCCAAATCTATGATAGCCTTGTGGTGGGTTCGGTGGAGACAATGGCCACAGGTCAGTGCAGCATTGACATTTAAGACGTTACATTTTAATTATACATTTATGAGGGGTGCAAATAACATTTGTTTCTCCTCTCTGCCCAGGTCTAGCTAAGACTGTATTTCCACGATGGGAGACTCCGGTAAAACAAATAAGCCTGTTATACTTTGACATGTTCAGACGCCAGACGGTGGACTACTTTAACAATAGCATTGATGCTTTTTGGAACTCTCCCGTCACTGCTCCTGCGCTGTTCTTCTTTTGCGAGAACGATGCATTGAGCAACCCACGAGCCATGGAGGAGCTGATTGATTACTGGCGGAAGCGTGGGATAGACCTCACAGCCAAGAAGTGGGAGGACTCAACCCATGCAGGTCACCTGAAGAGGCACCAAAAGGAGTATCTGACCACCCTTGAAATGTTCCTCCACTCACTCCGCTTCGCCCCCCTGAAGGCCAAGATGTAAGATCATTTCATTACAACACAAACCATATTAGTGTTTTTTGTTTGATCTTAAATATGTAGTAGCATACGATGTGTTGCGATTATCAGAATGGGTCACCGACTCAATTTATGGCTCACAATTCCTTAAACGCCAACTCATCAGAATGTATTTCAACTAACGACTGAGCTGAACACGCATCTATTTCAAAATAACTTTCGGAGTTGTATGACTCTTAATATATACAGAAACCAATATAACTTGAGTTCCTGGTAATCTTTGAAATCTGTCTAGCCGAGCTCAGACCTGGGGCTGCAACACACAGAAAAGGATGCAGCTACACACATTTCTACATAAATATATATTTATAAACACATGTGAATAAATCCGAACAAGATATGTAAACTACAAGTAGCCTACAGGTTGGCTCTAATAGGATGCAACTGTTTGTGACTTCTTGTGTATTCTTTGAAAGCGGCTAAAAACTGTCCGACTTGACAGCAGTTTTTTGTCAATGCCCCCTGCTGCGGCCGCCTGCTCTCTACTTAGCAGGCGAGGTGCAGTTCATCTCGAACGACCCTAATATCAACTAAATCAGCTCCATGATGTGACGTGTTCAGTATAGCAGTCAATGAATCATTGTGCATCTGCTGTTTCTGTGGGTGTGTCTTTCCAGGAGTCACACTGATGCATCCTTCTTTACCCTTGGTGACGCGGCCCTTGGTGACGTGGTGTACATGAATTGTAGAGATGTGTTTTCTTTAGCTTTACTGATGGTTTATTTTGATCTCATCTCATGAAGTAAACCTACTAAATTGCAGCTCTGAAGAAGTTGCACTAAACTAGGTCAAATTTAAGTTACTTGAATTAAGATGAGGAGCAAGCAAAGTGGTGTGGGGAGACATCTGTCTGAGAGAATGAAGGCGGTAGAGGAAGGGCATTTTGTTGGGAGATGAGGGATTGGTTGACTGGGAGCTTCCTGAAGCAAAGAATGAAGGCCAGGTACACAACCCTACATGGGTCATTACACTAGAAAGTATAGGATTTATGGTACCATCTCTTTTATTATTGTGGAATATGTTGCAAATTGTTCCAGAAGTCATTGTGTATGCAGTATTTTCTACTTTTTCTAAGCCAAAAATGTTTTGTCACTGCACAATCGCATATTTACACAAATGACTCCGGGGATTGCATATAATGTATTTCTCCACAACAAATAACACGTTAACGGTGATGAACAAAACACCACAACATAGTCTTGAGACCCAGACAGCGTAGTAAGCGTCAGTGGTAAACCTGTATAAATTACGGAGCTTTTGCAAACTACCAAAGCCGTAAGTGACAGGTTAGAATTACAAATTAATGAAATGTCTGTTATTTAACAAGTGCCTATAATATTGTAAGAATGTGTGTCTGATAATTTGAACATGTTTACATTTCTGGTCTGTGCAATAAAATCATTAACAATTATTTGTCTACGTTTTCTATTTTTCATTTTAGTTGATGTAAATATTTTTTTTTACTTTTACCTTTTACTTTGTACTTGGTTGTAACCTACTTACTTTTTCGGGGGTGTTTTATGTACAGTATATGTTATAATTCAAGCAATTTAACCCTTATCCTTTGCTATTAAAGTACCCTAACAAATATGTGCATGCATACATACATACATGAATCAAAGAGTAATTAACTGGAATTGCAATACTCTGGTTGAGAATTGGGCACAGCAACCTTAACACGACCCTTTTATCATTGAAACACATCAAACAGGTCTTTGTGGTTTATGTCACGAGGCTCATGAAGTTAAACGAACAGGAAACACACGTCATGGTGACACGACTGCGGGAAATGTGGCGGGCGGGTGGTGGACAACGTTAAAAAAGTGAGGAAGTGGATATTCATTTTTTTGGACAGTTTTAAGGATAACGGACACGTCACGTTATGGGCATGTAAACATGCGGGCCGCTAGGCGGCGCTAGAGGCGACACGTGTCTCCTCGAGACCATTTCCGTTTAGTTTTCAAGATGGCTGCCCACATATGTAAACATGCGACCTGATCTGCTCGCTGTTGGTGAACGTTTTGCGATTCTGTAGCATGTATGCATCGAGCTGATTCGCGTGAAGCCGAGTGTTTAAAGATTAACAACCAGTTGGGATCGATAACATACAGACGTCAGTTTGTGAGTTATAACCGAGCCAGAAAAGGCGACCATTAGCGAGCTAACGGGTAACGTTAGCCGGGCCTCGGAGAGCCATGCCTGCACGGACCTTGTTCGTTAAGCCCCTGCCAGCCTCGGCTTCAAATGAACGACTAGAGGAAATATTCTCGGAAATTGGTCCGGTGAAGCAATGCTTCGTGGTCACAGAGAAAGGTGATGTTGTCCCCGTTATTGATTCCGTCATAAATTAACAAGAATATTTACTCTAACTGGCGATACGTTAACTTCACTGCTAAACGTTTGGCCCTGTGTGTGTGTATATATATAGATATATATATATATATATATATATATATATATATATAATATATATATATATATAGGCACTTTACCAAATGATTGCAGTACAACGAAAACAGAAATGTGAACATTAACAACCTCTTTTTATTTATAAACCAGGCAACCCCGAGAAATGTCGGGGGTTTGGCTATGTCACATATTCCATGGAGGAAGACTCACTGCGAGCTTTGAAAGAAGTAAAGCAATACGACGGAAAAAAACTTTCTATTACAGTAGCGAAGAGGAAAATTCACGACAAAAGGAAAACCGGTGTGTATAAAGCCATGTCCAACAACTGTGGGAGCTCCCTCGCTGTGTCTACTTGATAACCTTGTTCATGTCTTCCATTAAGCGCCTGCAGAGCCCGCTGCAGAGCCCGCTGCGGCCCCAAAAGAAAAAGAGCAGACCCCCAAAGGCGTCAAGAAAATCAATCTGAAAGCTAGACTCATCATCAGAAATCTGAGTTTTAAGGTACAATATACTAAATGTTTGTGAAGTGCTTCAACTGACCAGCACACTTTGAGTCAGTATCTGAACTTAAGTTACATATCTGCTGTTAAATTGGCCTATAACATGCCATTGTGTCACAGTGCTCAGAAGATGACCTGAAACAAGTTTTCTCCAAGTTTGGAACCGTTCTTGAGGCCAAAATTCCCCTCAAACCAGGTAAAAGTGGTTTTAATTCCTACTGGATGCACTAAAATGCCAAACATGTTGAATGAGTAGACGGACTGGTTATTTTTCTTATGCTTTCTTTTCTTTCTGTAGATGGAAAGATGCGCGGATTTGCATTTGTTCTGTTTCAAAATCTGTTTGTGGCAGGGAAAGCACTTCATGCCATGAACCTGAAGGAGATAAAAGGTCAGTGAGTGAGACACTCACTTTGCTGTTGTGTTAGAAAACCAGTTAATTGTTGACATCTTAATTTGGAAAATTTACTTTTATTTAGGTTGTATCATGTGAGTGTATTTTAAATGTTATTGTTTCCCTCACAGGTCGGCAGGTAGCAATTGACTGGGCTGTGCCTAGGGACAAGTTTATTGCCACACAGTCGGCATCAAGTGCAGGTAATATTTCACATTTTTCATCTGCAAGACAACTACTTATCATTTTAATATCCACATCACATTAACAATGACAAAACATTGTGTGTTTTAGTAGAAATTATATTTAATATAGTAATGATTACCACTGTTTTGTTTACATAATAGGAAATACAATTACAGAAGCAACTACAAAAAATGCAGATGCAAAGATCGAGACTGAAGATGAGGACGAAGAAAAGCCACAAGCAGCACCGAAAAATAAAAGGTTTGAACCTCAAATATGTTCACCTGTAGTAGGGTGTCACCAGGTGTTGAAAACAGGTTTACTTTACCGGTTAATTTTGTTTTTGTTTGGACATTTTTCCATAGAGTCCCTTCCAAACAATCTGTAAAGCAGGTAGAAGAATCCCAATCTGATGATGAGGATGATGAGGATGATGATGATAGCGAGGAACAATACAGTGATGAGGAGGAGGAGGAGGATGAAGACGTGAAGGAGGAGGATGTGTCCCAGGACGAAGAAGACGGCAGTGACGACGATAAGAGTAGCCATGATTCGGATGAGGAGGATGATGATGATGATGATGATGATGACGACGATGACACAGAAGCAGATAGAGCAGGTATCAATTCCATGCTTATTTTTTCCATGTTTTGCATGTAAATATAAATCTCCATATGAATGTTTTTTTGACACTGCTTGTCTGCTACGTTTATCTCTAGCTAAAAAGAAAGCTGCAAACAAACTTCTCCCTTCAGATGTGATGGAGGGCAGAACCATTTTCATCAGGTTTACACTTATGTTCAATACTTAAACCTGCTTTCGTTTATAGTACTCTGCTCTATTTTCTTTTATATTATATTCTCATGTTATCCAAGCGTTTGTGCCATTTATTGTGTTATCACCATCGTTGTCCATCTTTCTCCCGCCTGATTTAGGAACCTTTCCTTTGATACAGAAGAAGAGGGTCTTGAGGAAGTTCTGTTAAAGTATGGAGAGCTTAACTACATTAAGATTGTCATCCACGCAGACACAGGGCATTCAAAAGGTCAGCCGCCTGTGCTTGAATGACCAGTCTTCTCTTTGTTGTTTAAGGAAACAGGTTTATTAACATATCTTGGGTGTGTTGTTTTAACAGGTTGTGCATTTGCTCAGTTCAAGACTAAAGACGCTGCAGACAAATGCTTAGCAACAGCAGATAATGAGGCAGAGGTAATGCATTCTGAATAATTAACCCTTTATAGGGCACTCATTGAAATACTCTGAGGAAAATGACCATATATGGATACTTGCACGATAAAGGGCTACAAGAAAGATTCCCTAAAGCTGCCCTTTTAGGACAGCATCATCCGTCTTGTTTTTTTGCAATGAGTTCTAAGGCTGCCTTGTTGTAACGTTGGGATATTTGGTGCAGAACGGTGGCATTCGTGTCGATGGCAGAAAGCTGTTCATTGTGGCAGCAGTGAGCAGAGACGATGCTTCTAAGCTGAAAGTGGACAAAGTGAAAGTGGAAACAGGCACCAGGAATATGTATCTGGCCAGAGAGGGATGTGAGTAAACCCATTTCATTCTCTTTTCTTCTTCTTCGCCACTTGACAGCTTTGTCATCAGCTCTACACCTGTAATGGTTACTTGATTCACTGTCAATATTAAAGGGATCACTTTATGCAGATTTGATTGAACATTCTTAACATTACACATGAAAACTCCTGACCAGGATTAACAACAATTTAGGAAAGCAATGTCTGTCTTGTGTTTTGAAATAAGCTTAGTTGTTGCATTTCTTTGCTGAATTGCATATAAATCTGTTTTTATAATGATATTCTCTTCTGACCTCCACACCCAGTGATCCGAGCTGGAAGCAAAGCTGCAGAGGGTGTTCCTGAAGCTGACATGACGAAAAGAACCAGAGTGAGTTCATTTTAGTATTCAAGACGATTCTTACTTGCAGAGTGAATTTAATGCACACTTGTTTACCTCGCACCCTTTGGTGTTGTCTATTTCCCTTAGTTTGAAGAAATAAAGAAGACCAAGCTTCGGGCCTTAAATGTGTTTGTGTCAAAGAATCGTCTGTGTGTCCATAACCTGCCCAAGTCAGTGGACAATAAAAAACTCAAAGCACTCTGCCTCCAAGCAGTTAAAGGAGTCACAGGAGTCCGCATCACAGAGGTGAGAACCAATACGGCATTCTGGTCGACCTTTCATGAAATGTAGCAGTGTTGTTAGAGCCAATATCATTCATGTTTAGTAAGTAGTATTTATGAATGATGGCTATCATAAAACACTGTGTTTCCAGTAGGGGGTGTTGTTGTCATCCTGTGTGTGTGTGTGTGTGTGTGTAAAATATTTTATACTAATGCATCATATTAAGTATGGTGTTTAGATTGTTTTATGCGTAGAAGTGAGTGTGTTCCCTGTGGTGTCTCACGAGCAGTCAGATAGGAGATAGATGAAGAGAAAACCACAACATTGTACCTTCTGTTTCTTCTTTTAGTGCCGAGTGATGTATGACAAGAAGCCAGAGAAGGGTCAGGTGATGGGACAATCATTAGGTTATGGCTTTGTCCAGTTCCAGGCCCATGAACATGCTCTCAGCACACTTCGTTACCTTAACAACAACCCGGACATCTTTGGCTCACACAAGGTACCACTGTACTTATTCACCTTTTAGACTTCACATTGTGGTAATTATGTTGTTTGTCTCACTGGATTGTGTTTTGATTTCATCCTGCAGAGACCTATTGTTGAGTTCTCCCTGGAGGATTCAAGGAAACTCCAAATGAAAGAAATGCGTCAACAAAAAAACAAGGTGCGTTTGTATCAATTACACCTTGGAGCCTTAGTTCAAATTGACAGATTTTTTCCCCTTAAATATAAAGTAAACCTCTGTGGATATCATTGCAGGAACAAAGTCTGGCTTTTAAAAGAGCAGCAAAACCTCAGCCCCAGACAGCCGGAGATGGAAAAGGACCCAGCAAAGATGGAAATAAAGCACAATCCTCATCAGAGCAGACAATAAACGAGAACGGTATGGAAATATTACTTACGTTTTTACATTATTTTAGCTTTTGAGGTAAAAGAATATTGGAAGTTGGACATGATGGTTTAATGCAGATGAGCTCTGGCTACAGCACACTCGTGCTGTGGAGAAACCATATTACGCTTAACACACTGCATTAAACTCAACTATGGCCTGCTTTATTTTTGCTCTTAACATTGATATCTCTTTACTTTACATTATTTGAGTTTCTCTCTGTCCACTTTTCTGTGTTTATCAGCTCCAGTTCAAACCCAGAAGGAAGGCAATCGCTATCTCGGCTTCCAGACCACCCCTGAGTTCGAGCACGTGAAGTTGGAGAACGGAAAGAAACGAAGGAAGATTCTAAACTTTTCATCCCATCGCGGGCCTAAGATCAGGTACACTTTTTACCTTTTATTAGTCTTCTGCTTAAATGCACTGTCTCAAATTAAGGCAACAAAACACGTACACTTTGAGGATATGTGTAAAAAAAAAGTAATGGTGATATTACATTAGAGCAATCAAAAAATGAGGTGCAGAAAATGTGATTTATTTTATAAACGTATGATCATATATATCTAGTCTTGAACAGTCATGCAAAACATTGGGTAAACGCATCAGAAAACGGACTGTGTCTCAACAATGAGCGTCAGGTTTCAGTGACACATTATGAACTGTTGTCCTTAACAGAATGCGTGACAAGGGAAAGCCACAGGTGCCGCCACCCAAGAAAGCGAAGCCCGGAACCAACAGGAAGGACCGTCAAAGACAACAGATGGAAAAGCCCACACAGCGCAGCAACCAGGTTCATAAATATTTTGTCGTATATGCTTATTTGAGGTCTTTGTTTATATTCACATAACATCTTACAGTGAGGAATATTTGCTGATGCACTGGTTTATCAGAATGTACTGAAAACAATAGCTCTGACAGTTCTCTTATTATAACTCCACAGGGTTGGACATTTGGTCAACCTCAAGATACATTTCAGCACTAAAAAAAATCTCAGCAATCTGTCTGACTCTGACTTCAAAGAAAGCTTGCCAAACCTAAATGAAATCAACCCGAAAAGGAAAGAAAGACGTAGCAATGTTGAGATTTAAAAAACATCGCTTTATCTTAAAGATAGACTGGATTTAAAAATGACAAATATTGCACCCAATTCATGTTTTCAAATAGTTTAGTCTTTATGAAATTGAATACTTTGCTGCCAAGTGTAATTGAAGTAATTTCAATGTAGAACAATCATTCCCAAAGACCGGGTCAGACCCAACGACATTTTATTAGGGTCGCCAAATACATTTTCTGAATTTCTTTCTCCGTCTTTTTATTTAATGTTTATCTATTCTATACACTGTGGTACACCTTTGAGCCACATGAGGGAGCCGGCATGTGTGTATTGTTCTGATAAATGTAACCTACTTAAAACATTAAATCTAATATAAAAAGGTGAGCGTACATTCTGTTAGCTTTACGGATGAGAGGAAAAAAACGAGAGCTTAAATGCATTTATTTGGTCTAACAAGCAGCCTGTTGTTTTCAAGAACGCATGCATACAATCAAGTTGTGATTTTTAGAATCTGTATCTCTTTTGTGCCTGGCTTGTTTACCAGTTTATGCTAATAGAAGGTGAATAAAAATGGTCAGCAAATGGTCACTTCTCAGGATTAGGTAAGGCGTAGGGTCACAATGCTTTGACATTTTTGTTTGACTAAATAAAAGAAGGGACCGGAGGAGTTTTTTTTTTTACTTTTTAAAGGTAATCTTTGCGTAATTGCGATCACACATCTTCCTTTGGACACCGATCTCTGCCAGCAGTACTATTTATTTCAGGGTTTGAACCAGTAGGATGCACGTTTGGTGACACTTTACCAGAGTTGTTAACGTCTCTTTATGTTGTTTGTTGTTCCTGAAGGTTAAACCAGCAAAGAAGAATTTCAAGAGAAACGGTGGGGACCGTTTTGACAGCTTGGTGGAGCAGTACAAGAAGAAACTGATGGGTAACGGTGTCAGCAACAGCACCAATGTCAAAAGAAACAAGTGGTTTGATAGTTAGTGTGTGTGTGTGTGTGTGTGTGAGAGAGAGAGAGAGTGTGTGTGAGAGAAACACAATGTGTTTGGATCTTAAGTGTTTAACCCTCCTACAACAGAGACCCATTACAATTTGCATTCTTTAAAACAATATTATAGTGGTTCTCATAAAGTAGTTTTGTGGCACATTGTACAGTATGTGACACGTGTGAAACTACTGTGCCCTAACTTCCTTCATCCTCTTCTTGCATTTCTGTAATCCATGTTTTATATTCCTAAAACAAACTGAAGAATTCCTGTACTTGGCTTTTTATGAAAATATATACAGTAAAAAAACATGAATAAGTGTTTTATTGTAATCCATATTTATTGGAGTCACAGATGTGACGGTTCATTATAAACGTTTCAATTGCATTCACTGTTTTGAATACTAGTTTTAAAAAGGAGTTAATCATAAACCGATTGTTCTGGATAAACACAGGAACACCCACAAATGACATGTAACCTAGTCTACGGGCCTTTTCACTTCATTCTGATCTCTTTTCTTTCACTCATTAAACAACACTGGCAAACTTACATATCACAATATACATGTTTGTTAAATATTTACTCAGTTTTAATCCCATAGAAAATAGACAAAATATCAAAAGAAAATACACAGATATAAAAAAAACATTTTCGGAAGAGCAGATGATATTGCACTGAAATGTGAGTTGCCCTTCCTGTTCTTGTAGTTCTCAAACAAACACACCTGTGATTCTTGGCAAGTTTCAACATCGTTTTCAGGGTTTTCCAGGAATGATATCACTGCTAATTGTGAGGTTTCCTCTGGCTGCAGCCAGCCAGGTGATTTAGCATCATGTTTATTACTGAGAGCGCTTTGTTTATATATAGTGTCATAATACAAAAGCTTAATCTTTTTGTGCAAAGCACCAATCAGTTTGCATAGAACTGCAGAAATTACACTACAGAAGACAGTGTAACAATATATATATATATTTTCTGAATAAACTATATAAATAAAAACCAGTTTGTATAAATAAGTGTATGTTCAAGAATATATTTCCTTCAAAATACAATGTAAAAGTTTATCCATACCAGGTGGAAAGTCAGACATCACTGATGCAGCCTTCAATAAATAGCGGTAAGAAAATGAGGCCAGCAACTTGCAGATATTGGTCCTAATGTCTTTCAGCAAGTCTGAAGATGATCCAGATTATTTAGTAGCAGACTGAGGATCTCCTTCACTCTCATGAGCGCCTCAATGCTCACTGTGTGAATGAACTCCTTCCGACGCTGCAGCTCTTGCATCGTCCCCGGCACTGAGGGCTTTGGCCACTGCTCCCCGCAGTGCCCCTGCCTCCATTGACTGAGGTAACCTGTCAGCGAAGAGATGTCAACCTTGACCTGAGTGACCCCGTTGATGGTGTCGCCGATCAGGCTGTTGTAGCCCTCCAAGACCGTCACAATGGAGGAAAGTCCATCCAAATCATCAGCAGATGGATCGAGAGTCAGACCAGCGGGGACCTGCCGCACCAGAGAGATCACAATTTAGTAAAAAATACGCAAACTTTTGTAAAAGATTCAGGTTTGCAGTCCCCACAAACGGAATCATAAATATTACCTGGACGTCTATGTTCAGCCTCACCACCAGCTGTTCGGCCATCCATTTCACTTTGGATTTCATCTTCACTACTTCCACTGGCAGAGGAGCAGCTGAGCACACATTTAAAATGTGCAGCACAGAAAACAGGAGGGCCAAAGTGGAGTCCATATCAATTTCAGAATAGCGCTGGTATTCCTAAAAGAAAAAGATTGCACATGATTTTTAATGTGTATTTATCTCTCACTTATTTCAACATTGTGTTATTTCGCTAAGAGCGTAGGCATATCTGCATGTCATATTATACATACACAAATGTTTCCTTCCCGTAATTAATCAATATGTTTGTTTGTGGCAGCAAATATTTGTGATAGAGACACCTGTGAATTCATGACTAAGTACAAAGATCACTGTAACTATTCTTGTCAACCCCGTTTTCTAAACCTCTGCTGCATGCATTGAGAAGAATTGACATAAGTATGAGCTCATAAAACCTTGAATGAAAGCAGCTACGAGACACACAATCTATAAGCAACAGAAATCTCTTAAAAACGACTAAACGGTCACACATATAGAAATGCTGCCAGTCTTTAAACAAACTCCTTGATAAATAATGAAAGACCAAATGTGACTGAGCACAGAAAGTGAAACGAAGATGGAAGAGTTGAAGCCTGAGTTAAGGAGCTGTTGAAGGAGATGGGTAGGAGAGGTGACCTTACCTTGGCTGGACGTCTGCGCACTGCCACTGTTGGGCTCCATCAAGACATCTTATAGTGGATGGTTGTTGACTCATCTCTTACTCACCTCTCTCCGACCCCCTTTCCCCCCTTTCCCCCTCATCCACCCCCTCATTTTTACCACCCTCCTCTCCTGATACTGCAAGAGACGGGAGACACGTTTTTACATGGAAGAACATTTTTGACGTATTTGAGTCACTGGGCAAAACACTTCATCCAAAAGTTTACGGATAGAAATTAGAAACAATCTTCTCATGCCGTTTCTCATGCCGTGATGTTGGCATGCCATATATGTTGTATCCTGTACTCCCTTATCTTCACCGCTCTCTCTAAACATTGCCTAATGCCGGCAGTTACGTCAGTATTTATTTAGGATGTTCCCACGTATCGTGTGTCCAAGCACCCAGCAGAAGCAGAAAGTGAAGAACCAAAACAAAAAAACTCTTCTGATTAATCTGTTCATTTTTGGAATATATTTAATGAGCTGCATATCATAAATTGAGATTGCCAACCCGATCAGGTCTATCTTTGGTTTTGTCAGTGAATCTAAAATACACGCATTTATTTCATGTTTTCATAACTTTATCATTGTCAATTAATTTAATTAATCATCATAATTCATTCTACTTTTTTTTTTTTTAAATCATTGTACATTATTATGTTTTATTTATTATTTTAGTTTGTTCAATCCAATTATTTGTGTAATCCCAGAGTTTAATGTGATTGTATAACTGGGTATCACATATCAGAGAAAGAAATAATTTCAAATTCAAATAATCATGACATTTTACGTGACTTCCATAGAGGGTTTGAGTCATCTACCCTGCTCACATATAAGTCACATCATACCAATGTATTGTGGTTTAGCTCAGCAACACCACAAAACATAGAAAAAGTTCAAAATGTTTATTGCAGACATAAGAATTGCAAAAGATAATCATGATCTTTTTCCAGTTACGTTTTTATTAGGGGGTTCTGTTCTGAACGTCGTCCAGGCCGCAGTTACATGTTCTCCAAACGTCTTGAGCAAAGAAAAATAGTGTAAACATGTAATTGTACAGTTGTTTGTAGGTGATACATTTCCATGAAATGATTGTGATGAATACCTGTTTTTTTATTTTTTTGACAACATAACCTAATGTGGGTGGCAATGCCCTCCTAATGCTCAGTTTCTCCTTTTCACACAGACACACATGCAGTATGAATGCTCGCTACCAAGTCTTTAAACAATCACTGCTACAGCTATCCCGTAGCAGTGATCTGTTTCTGCAATTACTTTCTCATATCCAATGCTCTACTTGGCAAGTTTTTTTTTTTATAAATTAATTTCTCGTGTGGATATTTTTTGGAAGCACATGTTTGTGGTTATTTCATGAAGGAGAAGTGACGGTGGTGAGCAACTTAGTTTTTCAAAAGTAAAAAGTTTTCAGAGGCCAATCATTTCCATGCGTTAGAGGGGGGATGCTGCAAGGCGTCATTAAAAATTCATGGGGACTTTGTGTTACATGACTTATGGGAGCATATGAGTCACATCCCCATAATAAGTGTGTGCCCCTCTTTTATCAAACTATACACACTTTCCCACACAGTAATACTGCATGCACAGTAGCCATTAACTATCTAGGGTCAGCAGAATAGATCTAATTACTTTAACAGTGAGGGACTTAGCATACTACAAGACCAAAATGTGAAAAGGTGTTGCTGACCTACCCCATTCATAGCACTGGCTGTGTCATGCGAATGGTTATTGCACAGTGTCACATTACTTTTCCAGATGCAGTACGGAAACCAGGAATTCCACTCAGCAGCATCTGTCTGGATGAGTCACAGGGATGACGGGAATTGCGTTTCATTGATCCTGCATGTGATGTTGCTCAGCACGATTGGTTGTTTTTACAGACGCCTGAGTGACGTTAACACCATGAAACTGGTCTGAAAAGGCCTGAATCAGCTTTGTATTGACGTAGTGCTTTAGAATGATTTAAAACACTGTGAAATTGTAGTCACAGCCAACAATATCTTTACAAAAATAACATGTGAAGCAACACCGGCCAGTTTTATGTTCTAACTGCAAAAGAATCGAACAAAAGCGACCTATCACAAAAGATCAAGTGAGTAAAAGTGTTAAAGCACTTGAGTGAACTTTTGAAGACCATTACTATAGACTAATAGACCATTACTATTATTATGTAAGGTCCAAGATATTTTAGGGTTCATCTGGCTGATGCCCCAACATTTCTGTTAATGTTGAATAATACATTTGTAGCACCTTTACAGTAATCCCTGTTCGGTTCCAGTCAGTCAGAACTCTGTAGTGTAAAAGTTTTAACCAAGTACCTGTAAAGGCTCACTGAAAATAAGTCCTTGCTTTCTTTGCATTTTTATTTATTAATCATTACACAATACCAAGCAAAGAGCCTATCACTGGAGATAAGTTAAGGAATATTTTAAAGGAATGCGAAACCTCTTACTTGGTATTTGTAGACCATTTTGTGCGCTGGGATACTTTGCACCTATTGTTACTATTATTCAACTCTCAAATATCCACAGAGAGAATGCATAGTATCTTGATATATGATACGACAACATTATTGTTCTGTAAGTTCTGCACCATACACCTGGAACCCCGCTCATACATACAAACACTAAGGCCGTGGCAGAAAACAAGCTGATTAATAACAACTGTAAAGATCTGAAATCAAAACCATTGTACGTTTGCATATTCACTTGGACACAATGTCTGAACCTTTTGCATGACTGATTGTATAAATGCAGAGAGCTAAAAGTGTTGCTGGATGAGCCTTTAACAACACAATTTACAAAACACATAACCTTGGTGATTTTAGCTCTTTCTATCAGAATACATTCAAACACACTGTGTGGAGATGTCTTATATTGGAGATGTTGTGTTTTTATTCCGTTTAACCTGTTTAATCAGCAGCCTATTGAGTGCTGTGTTCGAGGTGTGACGGCTAACATTGTTCCAGCTTACAGGAGGGTGGGTGGAGGACTTGGAAGGGAGGAGACTGTGAGGATATTGAGAAATACATAAAAGTCATGTTATCGGAAGTATGCTTCTTTTTTTTTCCTTTGCAACACTTTGAATGTGTGATGTCTGAAATGCCTGTACAGCACAATACAAAGATAAAACACATTAAAGTACAAGAGAGGGAATACTTCCATCCATCAATCCATTTATCTAGCAGCTCTTTCTTGCACCTCTCCTTTAAGAAAAAAATATATATATATATATATATATATATATCTATATATAGATATATATATATATATCATTTAGTGTTTTAAATATGTTATCTATTAGTTGTATATGTGTAGTGGGGTATGTGATTGTTATTGACTCTTCTATGTATTTGTCAAAAAATAAAATGTGTCAAACCTCAGACAAATGAGTGTCCAAAACTGGACTGTTAGCTCTGGTGAGTGATGGTGCTTTGGCCTCAGAGGACAATCAGGAAATACAAGTAGTCCTTCATCATTACCTTTACATAGGCAATCTATCCAGAAGTAATGGCAGGTGTACCAATTAACTCCACCATCTGTCAATGCTGTAAGACAAGTTGCCACACATCTGCTGGGTTTCTAATCTTGTTTCCAATTAAAACTGGCAGCAATCTCCACCAGGATACATAGTTCTGTATAAGTTTGTCACTCCCAGACTTCATCTCATATGGCTTATCATCAGCATCACTGAATAAGGTACTTCCATTACATCATATGTGGATTGGTTCTCAACTGTGACCAGGTGTTGTTTGATGGATAAAGCAGGCAATACTTTAAAAGAGGTTTTTCAATTTCAAAATGTCCCAAAATGTCCAAAACCCCCAATGGCATTGATGCCTTCTGCAGTATCACACTCAGGCAGATGGATGTCACTGATCCCAGCGGTTGTCCCATTACAAAGACTGAAAAGATTACAAAGTACAATACGTTGCATATGGTCAGTTGTTGTTAATTGTGAGGTAATATTCCAGCAAATTTTGTTTTTTTTCTTTTCCAAACCCAATGGACGAACTCCTTCAAATGAGTCCTGACTGAGAATAAAGTGATTACTTTGCAGGACATGTACATTGTTTGATTGAAATGTTTTGAAAGAAAATTCTTCTTTCCTGCTCTATTGTTCCCTTCTGTTCCCTAGACAAATGGCAACTGGTTCAATGTAATCATAGCTTTGTTCAAACCAGTTGACAATTTTTAATGTTTTTAATATGCATTTACTGGCTGATGGCTGATGTCATGCATTTCCTGGAATCTTTCAAAAACATCTTGAAGGAAACACATCTTTTGTCCCCAACTTTAATTAAAACAGGCAGTTGTTTTAGAAGCATGTCTTCGTCTGGATTTCCAATAAATTATGATCAGTATTTCCTTTGTGGCATCTTAGTAAAGGAGATGTGAATTATTACATTTAATTTAGCTGAAGCTTGTATCCAAAGCAACTTGCATGCTATACAGTAGACACAGCAACGGTGCACAATTAGGGTTAAGTGTCTTGCTCAAGGACACATCGCCATAGACTAGCGGAGCCGGGGATCAAACCGCCGATTCTCTGATTGAAAGACAGACCTGCTAACCACTGATCCACAGTCTTCTTACACGGTTTAAATGGACAAGTTACCGTCAGAGGTAAAAATAAAAAATAAACTGCCTAATTTTTGTTTCAGTTCCAGTATCAAAGTAAGAAGATGTGGATGCAGCTTAATGTGGTAGAGGGGATTTTGTTTAAGGAAAAAATAGTTTAAGGTCTTCAATATGTATTTCCATGTCATATCACCAGAGCACACTGTGTAAAAATCATGATTCAAACAACCCCAAAACACATTTTCACACAGAATTTAAAGTAATTGATCATTTGATTATTGCATGTACAGTCAACCAGTACAGTAGATTTTTGAGGCGAGCAGAGAAACGTTCCCTCCATCAGATGAAGGTGAAAACCATCGTTTAGTGTCAAACGCTGCTCATGCATCCTTCTGCAGAGTGAGGGTCAAACTATAAGTGAGGTATCAATAAGCAACAGTAGAAGTGACAATGCATTTTGGAGTGGAGGGGACTTTAAAAATGTCACAATAACTCAGAAAACTAAATTGGACTGACTTCACTAACAGAAATCAGGTTGAAAAAACAAAACATCATTAGGATATAATACAAAACAGATGTTTTCCCAAACTCCAGACATTAGAAAGTGATTGATTTTTGCCTTTGTTGTTTGAGACACAAACAAGAATTAGAGTTCCACGGTGAAACTAAGTTGTTTCACACCAGTAGCCCGAAAGCTGGCAGACAGCTTTCTTTCTTAAAGCATCGCCTGACCGTTCTTGAGTCAATGGTTGAAGAATTTTTTTATAACATTATTGCGTGTGTTTAACTGTAAGTAAAATCACATCACTGCTCTGTAGAAATGGTGAATCAATCGGCCTGCATCTGATTGTGTTTTTATCCATTTTTTACGAAAAGCACTAGGAAATGACAATTTTCTGCAGAAATGGTTTAATGAGTCGTGACGTGTTGACTGGAGCTCAGACTTCACTTCCTTTACCAATGCGATGCTGCGTGAGCGGCTAAAGAAGTAGCAGCTTCTCATTCACTGTATGGACAAACTTATACCTCCACATTTCTTTATGTATTACACTGTATCTAGCTAAACAAATATTACAAACGGCTTACATTAAATCAGTGTAATCATTTTATCAGTGTAATCATGGTAAAATACAATTCATGTATAACTCATAGCATTAGATATTCAAAACACAAAGACACCATCATCAATATCATGGGTATCATCTTAATTACTCGTGAGTCCATGAATTTGTTGTGTGTGTGGACGTAAGCTATTTTTCGTCATAGTCTAAAAAACAGAGGCACACTGCCACCCTCTGGAGGAATTATGTGTTGCTTCAGACACATTTAGAATTGGGGTAATGGGTCTCAATTCTTATCCAGAGGAACAGAAAACTGCTGGTTTTAAATGAAACCAACAACATTAGGAAATGATTTACATCTCCTCAAACCAGTTAATAACAGGAATGATTATTAAAATGTTCAGCTTAAACCACACACACTTTTTTGACATTGAATGGGAAAGAGAAACATTATTTCACAATTGTGTATACTCACACTTAACTGATTTAAAATGGATACATTAGGGCGTCACAATATATGAATTGAGCTTTGGGTATCAAGAGGGAATTATATGCAGATCATCCTTGATGTTAGGGCACCTTGCAGATGCTTTTTGGGGTAAGGGCTTCCTGGATAGTTATGTGACAGCAAGCCCAGACCGCAAAAAGACCTGAAAAGAACAAAACCGCTCAGCTGATATCATGGCCGACGATCATAACCAGTTGGTCCAGCATCGGAAACACACAGTTAAATATCTATAAGACTGCATGCATATTAGGAATCAAATGAGTTGTGTGTATATCCATTCCTATTTGGATTTCACATTATTTTGTTCGCCTCCTGTTGGAGTAAAACCTACTTGGATAGAGTGAAAATTGTATCCAAATGTCAAGCTTTAAAGAAGAATAGCGATTCCTCTCTGGACTTTCACTATCCCCTTTTGCGAGTTAAGTGTGTTCACAAAAACATATCATTTTTTTAAACATTCCTCTAAAGCTGGAAAACGTTACATTAATATACAGGTGATAACACAATCAAGATTGCAGATATTTTTAGTGTGCCCTATTTCATTAGGCCTCCTTCCCATACAAATATGCATTAGCTGAACATTCTACATGTTGGAAGACATGTAGGACACAGCAAGATGCAGTAAGTGTAAAATATCATATATACAATGATATTTCAAGTCCTTTTTGATTCATGAATGACGATCAGTCTAACATTAATAAAATCAGTAACTGATCATTGTAGAACCACTATTAGTATTGATGATCACAGATTAACCAACAATACAACAAACTCTGAATGGGAGAAGTGAATCAAAGTATTGCATAGGAAGAGCTGCCGTACATCCAACCCAATACACATGCACACATGCATCATCGCCAGGCATATCAATAGAACAATTTAAACTTTAACCTTTTTAAAATGCACATAACTAAATGCAAGTAATTATAGTTGCAAATTACGTGTGAAATATTGGTAGGTTCCTAAATCCTCTGCTTTGTGATTTACTTTCCTTACATCTTACATTTTACACACCCCATAGGGGTGTAAGGTCAATTGTCACAATATAATCTAACAAAGCATTTGGGATTGACATATTCTTCTTTATGAATGTTGAGAGTATGAGTACATCTGATGTGAACTGCTGTGTCAAATTATGATTTGGAAAACAAAGAGGCAAAATGTGGGTTTCAGGTTAAGATATTGTGGATCCAAAAGTTTGAAAGGTGAGATGGTGAGGGAACATTGATTATTTAACCAACAGAATATGATACACATGTATTGTTTTTAATACACAATATAATAATAATAATAATAATAATAATAAATAATAGTGGACAGCTATTTCACACAGGTGCCAAATTGTAAAACTGAGATGACTGCAGCTAAAGGTAAAACATGTCATGTCTGGGGCCTATCATTGATCATGAGGTGAAATATCGAGTGTTCTAGTAAAAATGACCGACACAGATGGGCTGCATAATTAAGTGCTATTGCCAAACAAATATGCTGCTGTCAGTGCGGACAAAAGAGAGGAGACCACGCTGGATGATCTTCATATGAGCTGTCCATGGTTCTGAAAGACTCACACCAGCCTTGCCGGTAAACGCCCTAACCCCCAACACACACACACACACACACACACACACACACACACACACACACACACACACACACACACACACACACACACACACACACACACACACACACACACACACACACACACACCTCTCTTCTCACGACAATGTGCACGAGTGCAAGTGTGTATGTCTGTTTGTGCGTATGTCTGTCTGAGTGTGTCCGACAATGTGTGTACGTGTGTGTTTAAGCAGGATCTTCTTGCTGCATGCAACATGCATCCCTCTTGGGGGTTTTCTTGTAGCAAGGGGTTGAACTGTCATTTCATCCTGCCTTTACTCACGTCACCTGGCCGGCAGCCTATACTCACTGAAAAATAGTCATGATCTAATGATGTGTGTGATCGCAATCTGTAAGAAATAAACACAGATATGACAGCAAGAACACTTGACAAACACTCTGAACTTTGACTGTAGGGAGATTATCCACAAGCGAATTCAAAGTTTTGGAATAGACGAATTATCCACGCATCACCAACGTTTGTCTGTGCGCGTCGGCAGGTCGACGCGCACCGGTCGAGCAACCATAACGCGCACAATCCTGAGCTACACTAACTGATATGCCTCTTACTACAATACAAATTCTGCTCGGCAGTTCAAAGACAAAGGCTGGCGCACGAACAACATCATGTACAATCCAAGACAAGAATAACCGGTCAACAGCTGTATTAATTCATGAGATGAGGGAGAAGGTGCTCGTTACCTCTGTGCGTATGGATTCGAACGCTTGGAATAGGTCGGGGTTGTGTAAAGCCCTTGGGAGAAAGAAAGTGATCAGAAAATGGAAATAAAACACAGTATAATCACATTTAAGTAATGGCAGAGCGATAGACAGGACACAGCGTTACGCAGGGAAAACATCACAATACGCTACACACAAAGATCATACGACGAACGAACAGCCGAGGCTGTACTACATCAAATCAAATCAACACGACAAAAATGTTATCGAAAATGTTATTCCACAAGGCTAGTCATTGGCAGGTATCATCGCACATATACGCGCTGTGGATGAGGAGGGAAAAAAAGCATCCATATATACACACCTCCCTTACTATCGCTGATGCTCGAAGGGCTGGGGCGACGTGATGCCACTGTGATCATTTTCACGTCTGCATTTTGATTCACCTCTGTTTTCGATGAATTTCGGAGGAAATACATTTCCATTTTGTACTCGTTTCCATCCTTTCTGTAGGAAATACTGCAAAAGCCCCAAATTGAAGCCACTCAATTCCTCCAGTCTGCGATTGACCCGCATTGACGTCATTGCGTCATTAGGTCTCCCCTGGAAACACGGGGCTCCCAAAAATAGCAACACATTAATTCAGCCTGCGCTGGGGTTGGCTTGGCGGGGGTGACTATTTGTATCAATCCATAACCCCTCCTCTGATTCTAAGCAATAATACAGTTCTCTCTCTCTCTCGGTCTCGCTCTCTCTCTCTCTCTCAAGGACGAGCTGATCACGACTCACGGCTATTTTTGGAAAGAGAGAGAGAGAGAGAGAGAGAGAGAGAAGGGGGGGGGGGGGGGGGGGGGGGAGTGTGATGAGAGACGCCCGCACCTCTGCTCTCCTCTGCTGGCTGGCTGGCTGAGAAACAGGAACAGCACCACGGGAATAAAAATAGCAAAAGAGCGACCAGCCCAGCCAGCAGTGGGAGAGGGAGGAGAGACAGGACCCTAAACCTAGTTAACGGCCATCGGTCACAGTGGACTGGGCTGTCACACAGTGAGATGGCCTCCACGGCCATTCATTCATTTTACAGAAACACACAGTCAAAGAGTTGCATTCATTCATTGTAGCCCAATCAAGAAATCAGGGTGCAATATATCATCAGATAAACTGATTTCACTGCAAGGCCATGTTGGGCTCTACCTCGGTCATACTAGGTTGAATATGTCAGTTGGCCAATGAAACTTCATCCTCTTGTTTGTCCAATAAATGCCCAGATCATTCACTCATACAGCAGAGGGGAGGTATGACACAAAGCCACTCACGTGGACTGTTTTTGAAATTGTTTTCCATTGCAATCTATGCATTGATTTGTCTTTGGTGTCATGACAGACATATGGTAATTTTGTGCTTCTCATTGTTTTCAGGCTCATGTGCTATACCAGCATTCTTTAAGACACCTGCATTTTTTTAAAAGCAAAATCCATTCCTTTACAATCACAATCATAAAATAAATCAAAATAATATCACATTTTCCCTTTGCCAGTGATGTTCAAATGGCAGCAGGTGAATGTCATTATTTTAGTCTTGATGTAATTACAATTGCCATGTCTAATCTAACAGCTATTCATATAATCTATGTTGATAGTGAGTTTCGTGGCCACACGTGTTAATCTTAAACTGATAATGCCATCTACTGGTAATTTAAGAGACCTGCATATCATAGAAACTTACATCATCGGTCACAGGTGGATGCCTCTTTCACTCCCTCACCTGGTGGTGTAGTTTGGTATTACACACATTTTGGAAGTAGAGCATTTGGAAACGGTGGGGTGGAGACATGGTCTGCTTTCCATCTCTCTCCTGTCCAACTGAAAATTGGAAATTGATTAATGGACAGCCTGACCTCTTTTTTGTTTACCATTTACATGCATTATCTTCTGCTGTTGACAGCTGGATGTTGGATTTCTTCTGACAAGCAAAGATCTGAACGCAATGAGAGCAGGAAAGAGCTGAACCAGTCTGACGATGAGTGACAGTCAAGAAGCTGCAATGGGCTCCATAAACAGCAGGTGGCAGGAGGGAACACTATCTGGAGGCAAACCTGTTGCAGCACATCCATAAAGTATAGTGCAGCTTATGTAAGCCTCTTTTTCTGATGACTTGCCAAAGCACGAGCCTCTGCAAGTTGTAAATAACTCTGTTCCTGAATATGCATACTCACAGGAGCACTGATACTAGAGGACGTAAAAAGACGTTTGATTGTGAGTTTATAATAGAGATAGTTCCTTACTTTGCACATCTGTATGTATATTTAAGAGCCAACATCCTTTTAGCGCAAAATTCTAATTACAACTTCCATGAGTCTTTTCTCTCTACGGCATTATTCTTTGGGTGCAGGTTGTTGCAGCATGCTCAAGTACCTCTCAGTCGCTGCTCTGCATCTCACTTTTATTGTTTTAGACAGTGTGTTTGGCTAGCCACTAACAGCTAACAGAACTACTATTGCACACACTGCTGTACCTCGTCGCAACTCAGTCCCTGCTGAGTTCGTTTTACATTTTTGCAAGATATGTTTGCTTGTTTTCTTAGTGTTTTACTACCTCTTACAATAGTGGGTTGTGTTCATTCAATCACACAATACAGCAGTGGTGGTTGCAGACACACCTGGCGGGTGCTGCACTTTGCTTAGTGCACCACTGTAGTTTGTAAACATTTCTTTTTTTGTTCTTTTTTTCAGCTCATCTCTTACTAATGTTTTTTTTTATCTTCTTATCTCAACACACAGGACTCATCATTATATCCACAGTAGGAGAAACAGTAGACATTTTGTATATTGCACTGCTTATTGAAACCAAAATTGCCCGTCTTAGTGATCAATTTCAGAGGCTTTCAGTGTGTTTTTAATTGCACCATTTTGTGCCCATATGGTTCAAATATAACACAGTAGGGTACTTTGGGAGACATCAGTGAAATTGCCTTGGGAGAAAATAACAGCAGCAATATCTATCCCCAGCCACAGAAATTAAGAGCAGACGCTGGCATCCATTACAGCTCCTGACGGTAAGCAGTTTAGCTCAGCCTGCTGTAAATCATTGCCACTGGAGACGTGTGCTCTGCACTGGCTTTATGTGTAGTTTTATCTCCACATATTCCTGATTTATCAGCCATTCCTTTTTGGCAAGGAATGGAAGTATCACAGCTTCACCTGGTATAGCGCCTCTGCACTAAAGCATATATTGATTTATTCACCAGAGCAAGCTATTCTTTGCATACAGTAGGAGGTTTGTCCTGCATCAAAAAGGTGTGTGTGTGTCTTTAACAGCTACATAAAGGCACTGCAGGGAGACATAGACTAGTTCATTTTCAATTAGCCAGAGACTCGCATTAACTGAAGATATTAAAGAGGAGAGTAATGCTGTTGTACAAGCCAATAGTCTGTGAAGGCCGGAATCTGCTGAGTCTGCATTGAGTACACATGATACACAGCTGCAAAGACACACCAACCCACATACACACTTGCCTAGTTTGAAACTCAAAAACATTCCCCACTGTATATTCAGTTAGGGACACATTTGTAATGAAGTCAGAGTCATTTATGAGGGAAATGGCTTTACAGTTGAGTTTGGTGATATATGTTTCGCTCACTTGGTTTCTCCCTGCAGAGTACCAGGCTGCATGCTGCAGATTCCACGGGGAGCACCATCAAACCCCCTCAGCATTCATACAGTAGAAGAGCACGCAGCAGATTCACATGGGAGATACCGAAAACATAAACTCAACAGACAACCCTGCGGAGCTCGACTATCCCAACATGTTGATTAATGAGAAGGAAATTGTGATGGTGGACGGAGAACAGCAGCAGTAGAAGCTGCAGAGAACAGTGAAACGGTGGCAGTTAAACCTTGTTGAATGTCATTTGGTCAGAGATCAACTTATAAGATGAACGCAAGTCGTGTGCACCCTGAGCTTCACTCAGTGGATTAAAACATGTTGAGTATGCACGTGACACACATGCACTGTATATGATTCATACATCTTTAATGCATAATTCATACATTTTAAATGATCTATACCATTATAAGTATTCCCTGGTAGTATCTTGTTTCATGTGTCATACTTCTGCATGTGTAACTATGGTTCAGCTGTCCAGATGGGAATGCCACTGAGCCTTATAAAGAATTGAATGTCCCTGTGGTCAAGTAAGATAGGGGAACTGAGACACCCACTGAGACATTGATGTTGTTTTATTCCTTGTTCTTCATAGCTAACCCCATAAACAATAGATGAGCATCTGTAGCACTCAATAACGGCCCCTGAATGTCAAGACGAAGATTGGATTAACATGTGCATGTGAGTGTTTTTAGCCATGTTACCAACATGAGGCTATGAAATGCAATGGCAGCTCATCCCTTTGGTCCACACTGAAATATCTCTGCTATTTGATAGATTTTCATGACATTTTTGTCAAAATATCCAGCAATTTGTAATATCCTGGTTTTTCCTGAAACGGCACTAGTAGATCAAAGTTTGAACTCCTGTTAGTGAGCCATGCTAGTACAGCCCCAAGCATGGCTGTACAATTAAATTAAATTAAATTAAATTAAATTTCAATTCAATTAAATTCAGTTTATTTTGTACAGCCCAAAATCATAAATACAAATTCGCCTCTGAGGGCTTCACAATCTGTACAGTGTACACATACGACATCCTTGTCCCGGGACCTCACATCGAATGAGGAAAAACCCCCCCAAAAAATAGTGAAAACCCTTTTACAGGGAACAAATAAAAAGGGAAGAAACCTGAGGGAGAACAACAGAGGAGGATCTCTCTCCCCGGATGGACAGAAGCAATAGATGTCATGTGTACAGAATCAACGTAACAGAGTTACAGTACATTCAATGAAAATCACAGAAATTATTCATGCAATGAGTAGTAGGCATGGACCACGACCCAGAACACACTTTGTTGTTACATCATTTGGGTGTGCATTTTAAATTATCACATGTTACAATTTGTAAATGCTGGTGAATTGCCATCTTCTGAGTTATGTGTGATACACCATTGCTCTTTATTTGGATACCACATCTATGAAGCAGCTATGAGGGGATCAGTCCAGGAGAATCTATATTGGCTCCAAGTTCCATTAATTACGTTGAGAGAGGATTCTAAATGAGTTGATTGTTTGGGGAGTGAATTAGCAGAGAAGCTATTGACTGGTGCAGAATGTGGAGATCTAACAGGATCGCTTCAGTAATTACTAGACTCAAGCTACAGGATGGTAAAACTGAGAGAAAGCTGCAGTCAGGGTTTGTCTTCTGAGTTCTACCTGAATTATTTGCAATGCTTACCTGCTGAGTAGGACGAGAAAACAGCACCCACCAAAGGAGCGTAACTCACTTGTCAGCAATATTAAAACAATATAATTCATCATTGCTTGTATAAGCATTTGGTGTCCCACTGTTTGGGAAATATTGATAAAGTTGCATTCATTCAGAGGAAAACGAATGAAGCTCTTTGTCAAGCAGCGAATGAAATGATTTTATACTTGCAGTGTGATGGATGATGAAATGCTGCCCTAAAAAACTAAAGTGAACAAACAAAACCGCAAACTCTGCTGAAATACCCAAAGGACAGTCACTGGAGAAGGAAAAAGGAGATTGATTCTATCAACAGAGTTTGTTTGTTTTTCTGTGAATCTATTGAGAATATGCCCACAGATATTAATAGAGAGAAAACTCTATATGAGCTGTGTTTTCTTGAAGACATCTGTCTGCAGTATTGCTCCTCAGAAACCATTCATATGACTTTGTTTATGTGAAGATTTGTCCTTGCTTTGGTATATGTAATATTACTATCAATACGTTAGATACGTTTGAGAGGAATATGCCCAATATCGAGTTGGAAAGTTAGCCGTATTTTTCCCCAATTGTAAATTTCTCTTCGATTATGACTACTTAACATGTTTGCTGACCATTTTCAAATAGATACAGATTGCTTTTGTATTTCTGTGACTATATACAGTATGTGTCTACTGTTTCAGACAACCATTATGGTCTATTAAATTCCACATGGTATGAAAATTGGTTTAAGTCAACACACTTGCTTTGGTTCTGTAGTCCATCACAGACAACATAAAGTCTGCAATACGTTTTAGAAGAAAACGTTGAAATGCAGATTTATGTGAAAATTCTGCCCTAACAACTGTTATGTATCTTTTGACAAACAAATTATTGCAGACTTGATTATCAGCGTGAGGGATTATACAAGTAATAACTTATTAGGCTGAGATCTAGGGAATTGTGGCCAGGTGTTGCTATGAGAAGTCAAAATGCCTGCTGTGAAAAAAGAAAAACAAATATTTCAACTTCATTTCTGAGAAATAATGTTTTTCCATCAGTTTATTACATTGAACTGAACACGACAGTCCATGAGTCTTAGCAGACGCTGTGCTGGAGTAGAGACCAGCTGGACCCACTTGAATCCTTCATCATTGCAATGGGTAGCAAAAAACAACACCAAATGCTGAATTTATCCAAAATTCATTCAGAATCCCAATTGATTCAAGCTGCTGAATGTAATTATTAAACTCTACAAAGTTCAACTTCTACCGTCCAACCACTAGCCGCATGGGCAACACAATTTTAAGCTTGACTATTGGATGTTGCTTACCGCAGCCCTCCTTTGGATGCACAGTTGTCTTCTCTCCTTGAGATTTTATGTACAGGGTTTTGTACCTTTGCCAATTCATCAATAAACCAGACACAGTTGTGCGTGGTGTGGACTGATAATGCAAGACATGCAGTTTCATGTCTATCCAAGAGGTGAAAATGCATATACACCATATATAAGCCAATTGCTACCTTTCCTACTCCCATGTTTCTTTTAACTTAGCTTTTCTTTCTCTGGCTCACACACACACACACACACACACACACACACACACACACACACACACACACACACACACACACACACACAC
Organism: Cottus gobio; assembly: GCA_023566465.1. Classification (NCBI taxonomy): domain Eukaryota; kingdom Metazoa; phylum Chordata; class Actinopteri; order Perciformes; family Cottidae; genus Cottus; species Cottus gobio. The sequence goes on from CM042223.1 coordinate 14,954,572, forward strand.
ACACACACACACACACACACACACACACACACACACACACACACACACACACACACACACACACACACACAAACAATACAGTCACCTGGCTGGGACTGCCTGGGGAGAAAATGTCAGTGTGATCCACTCATTCTCCACCTTCTCAGCAGGGCGTCTATGGGATGTGTGTATGTGTGTGTGTGTGTGTGCTGTGTGTGTGTGTGTGTGTGTGTGTGTGTGTGTGTGCGCACGGATGGGTGCCTCTGAGTGTTCATGCATGGCGCGTGTAAGTGAAGAAGCAGCTGGAGTCCTACCACTGTTATCAGCCCCCCTGAGGGACGGAGGAAGGACACTGGAGAACTGCTTGTGTAAGATTCATTCTACATGTGTTAGATGTGCTGGAGGACACAAATCTGCCCGCAGTTGCAACCGTTGTCCTGTGTGAGGCAGCAGAGATACAGCCCTCTGTTACTCCACGAAAGCCCAGTGATGACTGGCACTGCCGCAGCACTGACACACATAATAAAAACATGCGCACACACATATGTGCACTGAGACACTCACTGGGGCCAACATGCCGGACACAGATTTAGACTGGACACAGTGCATCACTGACTAGTCAAGTCTCTTCATTCCAAACTGACACAGATGGCAATGGTGTATAAAGTATGTGGACAGGGAGGAGGAGGAGGTGGTGACGGACTGGGAATTGTTATAAATCTTTGTCTTGTATGGAACAAAGAGATTTCATCCCACACCAACAGACGAAGGCTGTTTGTGACACCTTTGTAAGACAGCGGGGACAGATGTGTGTGCGGTTGATTGATGGTCATATTTAGCTTGAAGAATTGGAACTATAGGACTAGGAATGGATTGAGGCAAGACAGAGTGGGCATGGAATACTCTCCTTCCTGAAACTCAGCTTAAAGGATACAATTCTGTCCTTGAGGAGGAAAGGGGAAGCAGAATGTGATAGTGTCCTCATGCAATAGGGAGAATGGAAGCCATTCTGTGAAATCAGTCATACACTGAGCAATTCTTCAAGCACTTATCATGGAATGATTGACTGCAGAGACATTTTCACTTCATTTTAGAGACATTCTCTTTGGCCCCTGTGGTGAGTGACAGGCAACACATTACTATCTCATGCCCCAACAGGTGGTGCATAATGATGTGGTCACACACACACACACACACACACACACACACACACACACACACACACACACACACACACACACACACACACACACACACAAACTGAAGGCATGTAATCAAGAACACCTGCAGCCCTGACAGTTGACACTAACATTATAAATATTAAATGGTAATTTGGATATGCTAAATATGCAGCATGCTTATTAACTTAAACGGAAGTAGCAAATGTTTTAACAGTGTAGCTCACTGGGTTGCTGGCTTTGTATTCTCATAAATAGATTCATGAGTGATCTACTCAAGGTCTGCTGAAAAATCACTCAACGGTCAAGTGGAAAAATAACGAGATCTGCCTGTTGGTGATCATAAAAGGGTATACCTTCTATTTTATAAAATGTATTTACCTCTACCCTCTGTGTCCCTCTCCCCCGCTGTCCCAGATGCTGACTCATGCTTTACATGTTAGTGGAGAGGCTCGGGGAGGTCAGAGGCTGAAAAAGAACTGGACCATGTGGTGTGTGTTTGCGCATACGTGTGTGCGTCTAAATCTCACAGCGCAGCTCAATAATGAGTGGCTGATTAATGACCACGGTGCTCAGAGGGCATCTTGCTGTGCTGTGGCTTACTACAGGGGCTCGACCCAGCCAGCTCACTATGTACACACACCTATGCTCACAAGTTTTCTTCTTACTCCATGTTTCATCACCTGTATTAACCCTCACTGGTTTGACTTAGAGGCCTTTTTTTTTCTCGACGCTGACGTTTTGACTTGTCAAAGTAGGAAACGCTTGGGTGTGACTAATAACAATTCCTTCTCAATGTCACAGAAGGTCAGTGAGCAAAAATGCACAATATCAGGACCCTGAAACTGAAACAGCTAAATGGAATTCAAGCATTATACATTTCAATATATACGCCTGTGCTCCTCCTACTGTAAATGTCTTAGAGAAAATGTAGTATTGTCCAAGAGAACGCGAGCCGCAGACTATTAGAGTTTGTGTATATGGTGCTGCTTTTCTTTTTTTCTGTGTCCTTCAAACAAAGCAGACTACTGCAATACTGGCAAGATTATTGAAGTAAACACAAACAGGACTGCATTGGGTTTCAATAGGCTGCTCCATCACTACACATACACTCCTGGAGAAACCTTTGCTAACCACTGAGACAGACAGAAAACACAAAAAAGGAGAAACATCCAGCTGGTTTGGGTGAAGGAAAAGACACATAATGGTGCAATTACATTGTGAAAGTGAACGTTTGCCAGATGGTTTGCATTTGTTTGTCTCACATGTGTGTTTAGCACTTTGAAACTGTAATGTGTGACACCACACAGCTCAGCAATCACCTCTTGGAAATCTAAATGGTGAGCCACTGGCAGCCTGCCGCATGTTCTGACTTGTGGGATGTTAAGTGGCTTACCAGCTTCCCCTTAAAATCCCATGAAAGCCCAGTCCCTGTCATCAGCAGTCTAACTTATGCTTCGAGCCTTGGGATTCAAGATGGTAACCCACTATTGTCGAAAGCAGGAGACGGATTACCAAGAAGAACACTCTAAGGGGTAGCATCTTCATCAAATATAATCAACATGATTCCTACTTTTGCCAAAAAGGCGATAAGGGCTGTGATTAAAGCTGTGTCAAATATGCAATGGAAGCTTTAGCCCTCTAAACACAGACCAATTCACCATGGCATTTTCATTTCCACAGCTCCAATCCGCATTTGCACACACGTGTGGAGTGACATTCAGTGTCATAATTCACATTAAAAGAAAATTAGCCTCTCACTTGACAGTTCTTGTGGGTGCACTACTTAGCAGAACATCTGTGTTATTTCCTCTCAAAAGAGATCTCTAATGAAATGGCTGCACTCAGTGTAACTTTACAAAACCACAGATCCCTTTACTTTGAATGATGAATAGAATACAACATTGAATGGCACAATTCTTTTCAGGTAAGGACACACAAGATCTTCCAAGTTCAACTGCAGAATGTAATCTGAAAAGCATCCACCAAGGGACTGTTGAGCCCAGCAGCTGGAAACCAGACCAAGTATTAAGCGGGAGCCTACTTGTGCATCTGTATGGCCTAAACGTATTCCAAAACCAATTCAGTAGAGGTATTGGGATATATTTGAAACATGGCATGTTGGAATGTACCAAGAAGAGAAATCATGACAAATAAAGGAAGAAATTGTTATGTGGTCAAATGGCTGCAATGTTTTTAATGCGACTGTTAAACCAAAAGTAAGAAAGATTTGCAAGAGTGAATGAGTGAAGGAGGATGCTGTCGGTCATCTAATGTGCATCACCACACTAAAATGAATACAACCAAATGTCTCCTCTAACATTTAACTCATGAACTTAATTAAACTGCAGTCAAATGTCTAGGGTTGAAGCTATCACTCTAAATGTAACTGTAACTGAGCGTCTCAATCATCCGCTACTGCGGTAAAAACATTCCTGACTCTCTCTTTCTCAAAGTCTGTTTAAAGGCAATTCCTGTTGAGTGTTGCCAGGACACAATGATTGAAGCAAGTGGTCTGGCTTTGTGAGGCCAATAAAATGTATCTCATGTCATAAAAAGTATTGCTAAGGATGACTCTTTTATGGATGGATGATTGATGTCAAGGTTAAAAAAAACTGAACATACTGTCTGCCTCAGCCCTGTTACAGTATTATATATATATATATATATATATACAGTACGATGATAAGATTTTATTTTCCAGGTCGGTCACAAAAGAAAAGAAAAAAATCGTATTCACAAGGACAGTCGGGCAAGATGTTAGCATCTTGGGGAGAAAGGTGATTGGATACGTTATTTACAGACTCAAAAACTATAATTCAAGGATACGTCACTGAAATATTTATGTCCACATTAAAATACAAATGTCTCTTGAGCAATGAATCCGTCTGCTTGTGGTTACTATTGACGGATGCAAAATTAGATTTTCTGGGTGGCAGGCTGAGGTAAATGGCGCATGTGCTCGTACAACACGAGGTAGGAGAGGTCGAAGAGAGCAGGCTTCATGTTCACGTTACACTTTAAATATGGGTGCAATCCATCATTCACTCATGTACAGATTAAGGAATGTGAATTGTGTATGATGTGCCTTTCTTTTTATGGGATAATGATGGAGATAGACTACAGGAGGATGTCAGAACTGGTCCTCCTTGAGAAGGAAGTCTGTGCACCACGACTACACACAAACACACACAAAATGCGAGTACATACAGTATTCACACACACGCACACACACACACACACACACACACACACACACACACACACACACACACACACACACACACACACACACACACACACACACACACCTGTGCTGATCTGCAGTGTCACAGGCAAGTGAACAAAAGGAAATTGCAGTGTGCTTTGGGAACCCTGATGGGAAGGGGATGAAATTAAAGAAGGTGCTTAATTCAATGCGACACATCCAGTTACACAAAATAAATGGCTATTACGCACATGTACATAGACTTTAACCACAAGATATATGAGGGACCTGGTGGGTCGAGATAGAATAGAACATGTGAAGTGTAGCATGTAGTCCAGGTTACAGTTATCGAGCAGAGTAGAGGAGGTCTCACTTGATTAAATTCAAACCCGCAAAACATGCTTTCATAAAAAGGGCAAATTTACGATCAGCTATCCTGCACATATACAACTCTCACTGAGAATGCTTTCCCATTTGAGAGTAATGTGTTGTGATCCCTCGCGTTTCCCAATGCAAATATGAATCAGGAGCAATACGCTCCTGGGCAGTGATGCTGAATTCTCTGTCTTCCCACATAAGACTCCATGTGCAGAGTGAAATAGATTAAACACACAAATGACACAGTAAGCTTGCCCTTTTGCTTGTGATAACCCAAAACTGGAGCAATGGGCTGGCTGTAAGAAAATGTGGGAGTGGAAAATTACCTGGAGTTAAATAAAAGCTTGACTGAGACATTGCTGTTAAAGCAGCCATTTGAGGTTGGATTTACAGCTATATATTTACATATCTATATGGTCTATTGATGGCCTGTGTCTTTCCATCCTTCCAAATTCCTGAGGAGCCAGAACATATCAGCGTGGACAGAGTTAAATGAGACACACATCATTTCCTACTACTGTATTTTGGAGGAAAGGAACATATATATATATATATAGTTATAATAAAATACTCCATTACAAATACAAATCATGCATTCAAAATCCTGAAACTGAACTCAAGTAAAAGAACAGAAATATCATCAACCACATGCACTTAAAGTATCAAAAGTAAAGGTACTGACTGATATATTACTATACACCTTCATTACATTGTTAATATTAGGGTTAGTGAATAAGTATTAAATTTTGATCTGAAATAGAAGTTCAAAGTAGCATAAAAAGGAGAATACCTCAAAAGTAGTACTTTAGTTACTTTCCACCACTGTCTGAAATACTTCCGAGTACAGAGAGAATGAAAAAGAAAGAGCGATAGACAAAGAGGATTCTGTAACTTGGATTCAAGTGATTTCTCCCAACACATGTCAGTAAAGGCAACACCAGTATACTGCATGAATCATAACACAATGGATGGGCTTTCTGGAATGATCACCAGTATCCATACAATTCTATGACCCTTGTACCATGGGAAAATCCCTGTAATAGACAGTGATGCTGTTATTAGTTCATTATGTTACATTAACCCTAGAACACTAACGTCGGGTGATTTTCACCCCAGTGATTGTGGTTACGTTATATTCATTGTGTTGCTTTTGTCTAAGTTGTGTGGGTCCTTGTGTAGCTTCATGCGGCTCACAGACGTTATTGAAGGTGGGCGTGTCTCTCTGCTCCAATCCCTCGTTGTTTCAACAGACACATATTCGGGTGAATTTCACTCAACGTTAGTGAGGGTGAAAACATTCTGGATGGGTTTTAACAATGAAGGGAGACTTTTCCTTCACAGGACAAGGCTCACAAGTCCCAGGAACGGGTGGACCAAAGAACAAGGTCATAGCTCCATTATTTATATTTTTAATCATGTTTTATTGACGATTCCATAATTCTTCACCAGATTTTGAGCCTTTTTTTAGGGTCCCCCATGATACCTGTTTTTCGTTTTATGAGAAGTTCTATACAGCAAAATAAAAGAATAGTACTTCAATTTTCCTTATATTGTTGTATTTTAATATATTTTGATGAGAAGTGTATTTTATCAGGTACATTATATTGGATGAAATATACCCAACGTTAGTGATAGCGTTACTATTTGTAACGTTAGTGTTCTAGGGTTAAAACAAAGAGAACCGTTGAATTTTGTCAAACTTGTCTGTTCCCTTGCACAACTATTGAGCTACCACACAATATAGTTTTGGCCTTCCCTCTGATAGCAATAGTTGGTGTGTTGGTCCGGTCCTTGAGAGGTGTGATACACTGCCAGTTTAGGATTATGCTGTGCTGTTATAGAGAAAGGAGACATGATCTGACACTATTATACACTATGCATTAATTGCTCATTACTCCTTTCTAAAGGCTGAGCTCTGACAGTCTGCAGCCACTGGGGCAGGGCACAGTTGCAGCTGCTCTGCCATGGTTGTGACTTGAGCTATGGTCAAAGCTGTGGCTGTGGACATGGTTATTGTTAGGTCTACGGCTGCTGTTGTGATTGTTTCTATGGTGCTTTATGGCTACACTGTGGCTTCTCCTTACTGCTCCTATTGGCATTAACACACAAAAAGCTCTCACAAAACCTTTGCATGTAGTTAAAACTGACTAAAATATACTACCATCTTTTGTAGACATTGAATCACACACTACTACAAAAAGGTGAACGAAGGTGAACTCCATAAAGTTCAAGATATTTCCACTGTGGTCCTTGTAGTGCGACACCATACCAACTTGTATCATAAGCTTAGACTTCAACGTTTCTCTTTAGGGGGAGCGTGTTACAGAACAGCAGTTGCTCTTCCTTTAAATGTTTTCATGTAGTGCATAAAAGGTCAGGGTAATCATCGTTTTATTCCCATTCAATTAAAATAGTGTTTTCTTTCTAAAGGCTTGAAGGGAATAATATAAATGAAAAAATGCACACATACACACATACTCATCATCTCTCCCTTGCTGTCTTTCTAACTCTCTCTATTTCTCTGCCATAATCCCCCTCCTGTTCAATGTGAGGTGTTTTATTCTGTGCCTGTCAGCAGTTTGAAATGGCAGGCTCATATCCATTCATGGTATTGTGTTGTACAATTACACTGACAAATGCTTGAGTAATTTTCTTGGCTGTGTTTCATTAGAAAAAGAAAAAAAAAACTAAAGTACAAGGAAGAAAAAGAAATAGCTGGAGAATAAAACAGTGTTTTTCAACTACAGGGTCCCTCTCATAAATATTGTAATTGTCCACTGAGAAAAGGCAGCCAGAGATATTTGCAGTTTTCTGGTTAGCAGAGGACTCCTTAACTTGTCTGCAAGCTGAGCCTGGGAGATAATACGGGAATATCTAAACAGTATCTTCATCATTATGCCGTCCCATAAAGAGATGACAGTGTAAAACATGCAGATTTAGCAAACAGAGCTCCATGAAGAGAATAATAATAACCGCCTTCTGTGACACACATAGAATCTAATATACAGTCAAACATGTCTGTGGATATGTGTTTCTGCTATAAGTCTCAGTTGGATACACAGTTTGAATTACACACACACACACACACACACACACACACACACAGGGGTGTAAGGGGTTGTGTGTGTGTGTGTGTGTGTGCTTGCCTCAATGTGTGAGAGTGTCTGTACTAGCGGCAAATGTTATCTCTAAAATAAATAAAATAGTGAAGTGAGTTGCGAGGCAATCCTAAAGATAACACAGAGTGACAGCCAGCAGAGAGGTGCTAGGCTTCTCATCACCTTTAAATCATTTTTTATGGTCTTGTTACCCAGGCTGCAGGTGAACACAAGTGCAGAATCTATACTTACACACACTCAAGCTCACACTGGCAAGAGAGCAACAACTAACATGACAACATGTTATTGTAGTGCTGAACATTGGGATGCAAGGCTACATCACACCACCGTAACATTATTAATTAAGATGCCAGTTGGAGGGTTATTGTGGGCTGAGCTGATTAGCAGGGTCAAAGGCTTCAGGCACCCGTGCTCTACTGAACTAGACACTGTTAGCAAAGCAGCAGACCAGCAAGAGACAAAGTTCAGCACCCCCCCCCCCCCACACACACACACACACACACACACACACACACACACACACACACACACACACACACACACACACACACACACACACACGGTTATGAACAGATATAGACACTAACACAGGCAGACAGGCGTGTGGACAGGCAGGCTGACAGACACATAAATATACTCAGAGGGAACGCCACAGACATTACTTTTCATGCAAATGAGCTGTCTGATCAAGTGGCAGAGACAAATATAGGAGGCAGGCTACTGGTGGCTCTTTCTTGGTGAATCACAATATGCAGTGCACTCTCATACTACTTTAAACAACGAATGATGTTTCCTACGCTGTGTGAAATGCTGATGCTTTTTGTTCTCAGCACAGTTTCAACAACATCTTTCAACAACAAAGTCAAGGTCAGTCAGGAATGTTTCCACCTCCCACTTTTTGTTTGTGCTAAGTTAAACTAACTAAGCTTCATATTTACCGGACAGATAAGTATCAATCTTTCGGTAAGACAGTGACTACTATTACAAAACATCTATAGCAGTCAGGTAGGAGGGTGTTGTTTCTGTGTGAAGTCGATGAAGAAAAAACATTCAGTGTTTAATCTTGACAGTAAAGAGTAATTCTTTTCTCCAACAATACGAGGCCACCTTAATATTAACTGCAAACATCACAGTAAAAACTCACTTTATCGTCTCTATCACCACACAGGGTGAGTTTCAGCTCAGAGCTTATATGTTCCCATAGGTGTTACAAAACAAATGACCCGGTGTAGTATTATTTTGATCCTCTGAGGGTACACCAACTGCGTGCTCGTGTTCCCATTTTTTTTTAAATCGCACACTCTCTTTCTTTCTTTCTTTCTTTCTTTCTTTCTCTCACTCCCCTCCATCTATCTCTCTGTCCCATGGATCTTCAGTCATTTTTTGGTCTTGGAGGCAAAGTGTGGGGGGAGGAGGGGGAATCTAGGACACATGAAATATTAAAATCCTTCTTGGGAAGTCCTCATTGTCAGCATATGTTGCTCTCATCTCTGGTTCATTCTCTTTTTCTACTTCAGCTGGTTCCTTTGTTACTATTCCTCCCACTCGTGGTGTCAAAGTTCGTTCCATACTCATTTCGACTTCTCTCAGTCATTCACTCATTCATTCCAAACTGAAAATAGGTCTCCCACACTGAAAGCAATTTGGAGTGCCATTTACTTATAAAAAGCTCGGTAACAATTTCCACAGAGAAATTGTAAGTACATTTTACTCAGACAATTCTCAAGTAAAGTTTACTTACTAAGAATGTTTTTTCACCAAAAATGTTCAAGTAAATTTTACTCAGCCTTTGTTAGTAATCTTTACTCTGCATTTGTTAGTAATCTTAACTCAGCTTTTGATAGTAATATTTACTCCACATTTGTTAGTAATCTTTACTCAACATTTGTTAGTAAACTTTACTCTGCATTTGTTAGTAATCTTTACTCAACATTTGTTAGTAATCTTTACTCAACATTTGTTAGTAAACTTTACTCTGCATTTGTTAGTAATCTTTACTCTGCATTTGTTAGTACTCTTAACTCAGCTTTTGATAGTAATATTTACTCCACATTTGTTAGTAATCTTTACCCAACATTTGTTAGTAATATTTACTCAGGCTACACTAAAAGTACACTGAGTGACAATTACTTAAAAAAAGCTCGGTAACAATTTCCACACAGAAATTCTGAGTACCATTTACTCAGGAAATTACCAAGTTAACTTTACTTACAAGTAAGAATTGTCTTTTATCCAAAATGTTCAAGTAATTTTATGTTTCTTCCTTAAACATAAAATGTACTCAACCTTTCGATAGTAATTTTTACTCAGGCCACCTTTACATCTAATTAAAAAACGTAGTTTAATATTTCATGGTAACTAGCATTTCTTTACTGTTTCTATTGAAAAATATAAAATACTATTTACATAAGTCATCCATCTACCACTACTCTACACCACGATTCAAATATAGATGTATTACATTTATTAATCAGAGCTAAATAAAACAGAAAGGCTTTCACAAAACATGAAACGACAGCTGCTTTTAAACTACAGCAGCTTTATTTGTCAACACTTGGAAAGAGGTAACTGTTTACAGACATGCACCAATACAACTTATAGTCTGGAGAGATATCTTCAGGACATCAAGCAACATTAAGAAAGAGCTTCTGAAACATTTTAAATGTGTATTTCAACTTTGGTGGGCAAGTCAAGTTCATTGCAAAGATAAAGCAGAAGGCAAGCGTTTCCACATTTTAACAGTCATAGAGAACTTCTTTTCCCTCGATGTCCATCCGACACATGGACAGGGGGAAGCCTTCCTGTGCTGCATTTCCATGAAGGACAAAGATCTCCAAGAGATGATGAGCACAGTCCTCTTGATGGCATCTTCGCTGACATCCTGTCAAAAACATGTGGATCAGAGGTCAACAGATGACATATCTTTTCTATTAAGTTCCTGATATTCATTTGGTTGAAGTGATTAATACAGTCTACACAGACAATAATGCAACAGAAATAAGATGCTCACAGCAAGACATTGGTTACATGCTGGGTAAGTATTTAGGTATCTACGGATTGATTTACTTTTACATAGACAAGTTTATTATGATCAGAACACCCAACATTTTCTGAATTTACCTGGAATTGATGGAGTTCCTCTCCAGACTCTTCAAGTAACTCCACCAGCATGATGATGACGTCTCTTCTGCCAGCGACATGTTGCTGTTAAACAGACAGAAGTGAATTTAGCTTGTCTGGATTTACATTGTAGGATATCAGGAGGAATGGCAATGTTTTAACTGGCATATGGACTTGTACATACATATATATATATATAAAAAATTAGAACACATTTCTGTAAAGCAGGGCTCGTTACCAAACAATTATCATTATTATTTACTAATGTCAATTTACTGTCTCAAAATAGAACAATAGTGGGGAAACCAACACAAATATTGAATGTGTCCAAATATGTCATCGGGTATCTATTTTCTGTGTATATGAGCCTAACATAATTTGACAACAATGATCTATTTTTAAAACTATATCAAGCTGATTGAATCCAGCATCGGACTCATTTTA